>CAWVNZ010000554.1:0-130065 GCA_963930735.1 Dioctria linearis
AATAATTTTATCCTGTCGCAAATTTTAAATACGCCAGGGATTGCCTTTTCTATAGTAAATTTTGCAAAAAAAATAATTTTTTACTGTCGCAAATTTCAAATCCGCCAGGGATTGCCTTTTCTATAGTAAATTATTCAAAAAATAATTTTATACTGTCGCAAGTTTTAATTGCGCCAGGGATTGCCTTTTCTACAGTAAATTTTGCAAAAAATAATTTTTTACTGTCGCAAATTTTAATTACGCCAGGGATTGCCTTTTCTATAGTAAATTATTCAAAAAATAATTTTTTGCTGTCGCAAATTTTAAGTGCGCCAGGGATTGCCTATTCTATAGTGAATTATTCAAAAAATAATTTTTTACTGTCGCAAATTTTAATTCCGCCAGGGATTGCCTTTTCTATAGTAAATTATTCAAAAAATAATTTTCAACTGTCGCAAATTTTAATTACGCCAGGGATTGCCTTTTCTATAGTAAACTTTTCAAAAAATAATTTTCTACAGTCGCAAATTTTAATTACGCCAGGGATTGCCTTTTCTATAGTAAATTTTGCAAAAAATAATTTTCAACTGTCGCAAATTTTAATTACGCCAGGGATTGCCTTTTCTATAGTAAATTATTCAAAAAATAATTTTATACTGTCGCAAATTTTAATTGCGCCAGGGATTGCCTTTTCTATAGTAAATTATTCACAAATTAATTTTTTACTGTCGCAAATTTTAATTGCGCCAGGGATTGCCTTTTCTATAGTAAATTATTCAAAAAATAATTTTTTACTGTCGCAAATTTTAACTACGCCAGGGATTGCCTTTTCTATAGTAAATTATTCAAAAAATAATTTTCAACTGTCGCAAATTTCAAATCCGCCAGGGATTGCCTTTTCTATAGTAAATTATTCAAAAAATAATTTTCAACTGTCGCAAATTTTAATTACGCCAGGGATTGCATTTTCTATAGTAAATTATTCAAAAAATAATTTTCAACTGTCGCAAATTTTAATTACGCCAGGGATTGCCTTTTCTATAGTAAATTATTCAAAAAATAATTTTTTACTGTCGCAAATTTTAATTACGCCAGGGATTGCCTTTTCTATAGTAAATTATTCAAAAATAATTTTTTACTGTCGCAAATTTTAATTGCGCCAGGGATTGCCTTTTCTATAGTAAACTTTTCAAAAAATAATTTTCAACTGTCGCAAATTTCAAATCCGCCAGGGATTGCCTTTTCTACAGTAAATTTTGCAAAAAATAATTTTTTACTGTCGCAAATTTTAATTACGCCAGGGATTGCCTTTTCTATAGTAAATTATTCAAAAAATAATTTTTTGCTGTCGCAAATTTTAAGTGCGCCAGGGATTGCCTATTCTATAGTGAATTATTCAAAAAATAATTTTTTACTGTCGCAAATTTTAATTCCGCCAGGGATTGCCTTTTCTATAGTAAATTATTCAAAAAATAATTTTCAACTGTCGCAAATTTTAATTACGCCAGGGATTGCCTTTTCTATAGTAAACTTTTCAAAAAATAATTTTCTACAGTCGCAAATTTTAATTACGCCAGGGATTGCCTTTTCTATAGTAAATTTTGCAAAAAATAATTTTCAACTGTCGCAAATTTTAATTACGCCAGGGATTGCCTTTTCTATAGTAAATTATTCAAAAAATAATTTTATACTGTCGCAAATTTTAATTGCGCCAGGGATTGCCTTTTCTATAGTAAATTATTCACAAATTAATTTTTTACTGTCGCAAATTTTAATTGCGCCAGGGATTGCCTTTTCTATAGTAAATTATTCAAAAAATAATTTTTTACTGTCGCAAATTTTAACTACGCCAGGGATTGCCTTTTCTATAGTAAATTATTCAAAAAATAATTTTCAACTGTCGCAAATTTCAAATCCGCCAGGGATTGCCTTTTCTATAGTAAATTATTCAAAAAATAATTTTCAACTGTCGCAAATTTTAATTACGCCAGGGATTGCATTTTCTATAGTAAATTATTCAAAAAATAATTTTCAACTGTCGCAAATTTTAATTACGCCAGGGATTGCCTTTTCTATAGTAAATTATTCAAAAAATAATTTTTTACTGTCGCAAATTTTAATTACGCCAGGGATTGCCTTTTCTATAGTAAATTATTCAAAAATAATTTTTTACTGTCGCAAATTTTAATTGCGCCAGGGATTGCCTTTTCTATAGTAAACTTTTCAAAAAATAATTTTCAACTGTCGCAAATTTCAAATCCGCCAGGGATTGCCTTTTCTATAGTAAATTATTCAAAAAATAATTTTATACTGTCGCAAGTTTTAATTGCGCCAGGGATTGCCTTTTCTACAGTAAATTTTGAAAAAAATAATTTTTTACTGTCGCAAATTTTAATTACGCCAGGGATTGCCTTTTCTATAGTAAATTATTCAAAAAATAATTTTTTACTGTCGCAAATTTTAAGTGCGCCAGGGATTGCCTTTTCTATAGTAAATTATTCAAAAAATAATTTTTTACTGCCGCAAATTTTAATTGCGCCAGGGATTGCCTTTTCTATAGTAAATTCTTCAAAAAATAATTTTCAACTGTCGCAAATTTTAATTACGCCAGTGATTGCCTTTTCTATAGTAAACTTTTCAAAAAATAATTTTCTACTGTCGCAAATTTTAATTACGCCAGGGATTGCCTTTTCTATAGTAAATTATTCAAAAAATAATTTTCAACTGTCGCAAATTTTAATTACGCCAGGAATTGCCTTTTCTATAGTAAATTATTCAAAAAATAATTTTCATCTGTCGCAAATTTTAATTACGCCAGGGATTGCCTTTTCTATTGTAAATTATTCAAAAAATAATTTTTTACTGTCGCAAATTTTAATTACGCCAGGGATTGCCTTTTCTATAGTAAATTATTCAAAAAATAATTTTTTACTGTCGCAAATTTTAATTGCGCCAGGGATTGCCTTTTCTATAGTAAACTTTTCAAAAAATAATTTTCAACTGTCGCAAATTTCAAATCCGCCAGGGATTGCCTTTTCTATAGTAAATTTTGCAAAAAATAATTTTCAACTGTCGCAAATTTTACTTAAGTCCAGGGATTGCCTTTTCTACAGTAAATTATTCAAAAAATAATTTTTTACTGTCGCAAATTTTAATTACGCCAGGGATTGCCTTTTCTATAGTAAATTATTCAAAAAATAATTTTCTACTGTCGAAAATTTCAAATCCGCCAGGGATTGCCTTTTCTATAGTAAATTATTCAAAAAATAATTTTATACTGTCGCAAGTTTTAATTGCGCCAGGGATTGCCTTTTCTACAGTAAATTTTGCAAAAAATAATTTTTTACTGTCGCAAATTTTAATTACGCCAGGGATTGCCTTTTCTATAGTAAATTATTTAAAAAATAATTTTTTACTGTCGCAAATTTTAATTGCGCCTGGGATTGCCTTTTCTATAGTAAACTTTTCAAAAAATAATTTTCTACTGTCGCAAATTTTAATTACGCCAGGTATTGCCTATTCTATAGTAAATTTTGCAAAAAATAATTTTCAACTGTCGCAAATTTTAATTACGCCAGGGATTGCCTTTTCTATAGTAAACTTTTCAAAAAATAATTTTCAACTGTGGCAAATTTCAAATCCGCCAGGGATTGCCTTTTCTATAGTAAATTTTGCAAAAAATAATTTTCAACTGTCGCAAATTTTAATTACGCCAGGGATTGCCTTTTCTACAGTAAATTATTCAAAAAATAATTTTTTACCCTCGCAAATTTTAATTACGCCAGGGATTGCCTTTTCTATAGTAAATTATTCAAAAAATAATTTTCTACTGTCGCAAATTTCAAATCCGCCAGGGATTGCCTTTTCTATAGTAAATTATTCAAAAAATAATTTTTTACTATCGCAAGTTTTAATTGCGCCAGGGATTACTTTTTCTATAGTAAATTATTCAAAAAATAATTTTCAACTGTCGCAAATTTTAATTACGCCAGCGATTGCCTTTTCTATAGTAAATTATTCAAAAAATAATTTTCAACTGTCGCAAATTTCAAATCCGCCAGGGATTGAATTTTCTATAGTAAATTATTCAAAAAATAATTTTTTACTATCGCAAGTTTTAATTGCGCCAGGGATTGCCTTTTCTATAGTAAATTATTCAAAAAATAATTTTTTACTGTCGCAAATTTTAATTACGCCAGGGATTGCCTTTTCTATACTAAATTATTCAAAAAATAGTTTTCAACTGTCGCAAATTTTAATTGCGCCAGGGATTGCCTTTTCTACAGTAAATTATTCAAAAAATAATTTTTTACTGTCGCAAATTTTAAATACGCCAGGGATTGCCTTTTCTATAGTAAATTATTCAAAAAATAATTTTTTACTGTCGCAAATTTTAATTGCACCAGGGATTGCCTTTTCTATAGTAAATTATTCAAAAAATAATTTTCAACTGTCGTAAATTTCAAATCCGCCAGGGATTGCCTTTTCTATAGTAAATTATTCAAAAAATAATTTTTTACTATCGCAAGTTTTAATTGCGCCAGGGATTGCCTTTTCTATAGTAAATTATTCAAAAAATAATTTTTTACTGTCGCTAATTTTAATTACGCCTGGGATTGCCTTTTCTATAGTAAATTATTCAAAAAATAATTTTCAACTGTCGCAAATTTTAATTACGCCAGGCATTGCCTTTTCTATAGTAAATTATTCAAAAAATAATTTTTTACTGTCGCAAATTTTAATTACGCCAGGGATTGCCTTTTCAATAGTAAATTATTCAAAAAATAATTTTCAACTGTCGCAAATTTTAATTACGCCAGGGATTGCCTTTTCTATAGTAAATTATTCAAAAAATAATTTTCTACTGTCGCAAATTTTAATTGCGCCAGGGAGTGCCTTTTCTATAGTAAATTATTCAAAAAATTATTTTTTACTGTCGCAAATTTTAAATATCCCAGGGATTGCCTTTTCTATAGTAAATTATTCAAAAAATAATTTTATCCTGTCGCAAATTTTAAATACGCCAGGGATTGCCTTTTCTATAGTAAATTTTGCAAAAAAAATAATTTTTTACTGTCGCAAATTTCAAATCCGCCAGGGATTGCCTTTTCTATAGTAAATTATTCAAAAAATAATTTTATACTGTCGCAAGTTTTAATTGCGCCAGGGATTGCCTTTTCTACAGTAAATTTTGCAAAAAATAATTTTTTACTGTCGCAAATTTTAATTACGCCAGGGATTGCCTTTTCTATAGTAAATTATTCAAAAAATAATTTTTTGCTGTCGCAAATTTTAAGTGCGCCAGGGATTGCCTATTCTATAGTGAATTATTCAAAAAATAATTTTTTACTGTCGCAAATTTTAATTCCGCCAGGGATTGCCTTTTCTATAGTAAATTATTCAAAAAATAATTTTCAACTGTCGCAAATTTTAATTACGCCAGGGATTGCCTTTTCTATAGTAAACTTTTCAAAAAATAATTTTCTACAGTCGCAAATTTTAATTACGCCAGGGATTGCCTTTTC
Organism: Dioctria linearis; assembly: GCA_963930735.1. Lineage (NCBI taxonomy): Eukaryota > Metazoa > Arthropoda > Insecta > Diptera > Asilidae > Dioctria > Dioctria linearis. The sequence continues at coordinate 5,505 of CAWVNZ010000554.1, forward strand.
TATAGTAAATTTTGCAAAAAATAATTTTCAACTGTCGCAAATTTTAATTACGCCAGGGATTGCCTTTTCTATAGTAAATTATTCAAAAAATAATTTTATACTGTCGCAAATTTTAATTGCGCCAGGGATTGCCTTTTCTATAGTAAATTATTCACAAATTAATTTTTTACTGTCGCAAATTTTAATTGCGCCAGGGATTGCCTTTTCTATAGTAAATTATTCAAAAAATAATTTTTTACTGTCGCAAATTTTAACTACGCCAGGGATTGCCTTTTCTATAGTAAATTATTCAAAAAATAATTTTCAACTGTCGCAAATTTCAAATCCGCCAGGGATTGCCTTTTCTATAGTAAATTATTCAAAAAATAATTTTCAACTGTCGCAAATTTTAATTACGCCAGGGATTGCATTTTCTATAGTAAATTATTCAAAAAATAATTTTCAACTGTCGCAAATTTTAATTACGCCAGGGATTGCCTTTTCTATAGTAAATTATTCAAAAAATAATTTTTTACTGTCGCAAATTTTAATTACGCCAGGGATTGCCTTTTCTATAGTAAATTATTCAAAAATAATTTTTTACTGTCGCAAATTTTAATTGCGCCAGGGATTGCCTTTTCTATAGTAAACTTTTCAAAAAATAATTTTCAACTGTCGCAAATTTCAAATCCGCCAGGGATTGCCTTTTCTATAGTAAATTATTCAAAAAATAATTTTATACTGTCGCAAGTTTTAATTGCGCCAGGGATTGCCTTTTCTACAGTAAATTTTGAAAAAAATAATTTTTTACTGTCGCAAATTTTAATTACGCCAGGGATTGCCTTTTCTATAGTAAATTATTCAAAAAATAATTTTTTACTGTCGCAAATTTTAAGTGCGCCAGGGATTGCCTTTTCTATAGTAAATTATTCAAAAAATAATTTTTTACTGCCGCAAATTTTAATTGCGCCAGGGATTGCCTTTTCTATAGTAAATTCTTCAAAAAATAATTTTCAACTGTCGCAAATTTTAATTACGCCAGTGATTGCCTTTTCTATAGTAAACTTTTCAAAAAATAATTTTCTACTGTCGCAAATTTTAATTACGCCAGGGATTGCCTTTTCTATAGTAAATTATTCAAAAAATAATTTTTTACTGTCGCAAATTTTAATTACGCCAGGGATTGCCTTTTCTATACTAAATTATTCAAAAAATAATTTTCAACTGTCGCAAATTTTAATTGCGCCAGGGATTGCCTTTTCTACAGTAAATTATTCAAAAAATAATTTTTTACTGTCGCAAATTTTAAATACGCCAGGGATTGCCTTTTCTATAGTAAATTATTCAAAAAATAATTTTTTACTGTCGCAAATTTTAATTGCACCAGGGATTGCCTTTTCTATAGTAAATTATTCAAAAAATAATTTTCAACTGTCGTAAATTTCAAATCCGCCAGGGATTGCCTTTTCTATAGTAAATTATTCAAAAAATAATTTTTTACTATCGCAAGTTTTAATTGCGCCAGGGATTGCCTTTTCTATAGTAAATTATTCAAAAAATAATTTTTTACTGTCGCTAATTTTAATTACGCCTGGGATTGCCTTTTCTATAGTAAATTATTCAAAAAATAATTTTCAACTGTCGCAAATTTTAATTACGCCAGGCATTGCCTTTTCTATAGTAAATTATTCAAAAAATAATTTTTTACTGTCGCAAATTTTAATTACGCCAGGGATTGCCTTTTCAATAGTAAATTATTCAAAAAATAATTTTCAACTGTCGCAAATTTTAATTACGCCAGGGATTGCCTTTTCTATAGTAAATTATTCAAAAAATAATTTTCTACTGTCGCAAATTTTAATTGCGCCAGGGAGTGCCTTTTCTATAGTAAATTATTCAAAAAATTATTTTTTACTGTCGCAAATTTTAAATATCCCAGGGATTGCCTTTTCTATAGTAAATTATTCAAAAAATAATTTTATCCTGTCGCAAATTTTAAATACGCCAGGGATTGCCTTTTCTATAGTAAATTTTGCAAAAAAAATAATTTTTTACTGTCGCAAATTTCAAATCCGCCAGGGATTGCCTTTTCTATAGTAAATTATTCAAAAAATAATTTTATACTGTCGCAAGTTTTAATTGCGCCAGGGATTGCCTTTTCTACAGTAAATTTTGCAAAAAATAATTTTTTACTGTCGCAAATTTTAATTCCGCCAGGGATTGCCTTTTCTATAGTAAATTATTCAAAAAATAATTTTCAACTGTCGCAAATTTTAATTACGCCAGGGATTGCCTTTTCTATAGTAAACTTTTCAAAAAATAATTTTCTACAGTCGCAAATTTTAATTACGCCAGGGATTGCCTTTTCTATAGTAAATTTTGCAAAAAATAATTTTCAACTGTCGCAAATTTTAATTACGCCAGGGATTGCCTTTTCTATAGTAAATTATTCAAAAAATAATTTTATACTGTCGCAAATTTTAATTGCGCCAGGGATTGCCTTTTCTATAGTAAATTATTCACAAATTAATTTTTTACTGTCGCAAATTTTAATTGCGCCAGGGATTGCCTTTTCTATAGTAAATTATTCAAAAAATAATTTTTTACTGTCGCAAATTTTAACTACGCCAGGGATTGCCTTTTCTATAGTAAATTATTCAAAAAATAATTTTCAACTGTCGCAAATTTCAAATCCGCCAGGGATTGCCTTTTCTATAGTAAATTATTCAAAAAATAATTTTCAACTGTCGCAAATTTTAATTACGCCAGGGATTGCATTTTCTATAGTAAATTATTCAAAAAATAATTTTCAACTGTCGCAAATTTTAATTACGCCAGGGATTGCCTTTTCTATAGTAAATTATTCAAAAAATAATTTTTTACTGTCGCAAATTTTAATTACGCCAGGGATTGCCTTTTCTATAGTAAATTATTCAAAAATAATTTTTTACTGTCGCAAATTTTAATTGCGCCAGGGATTGCCTTTTCTATAGTAAACTTTTCAAAAAATAATTTTCAACTGTCGCAAATTTCAAATCCGCCAGGGATTGCCTTTTCTATAGTAAATTATTCAAAAAATAATTTTATACTGTCGCAAGTTTTAATTGCGCCAGGGATTGCCTTTTCTACAGTAAATTTTGAAAAAAATAATTTTTTACTGTCGCAAATTTTAATTACGCCAGGGATTGCCTTTTCTATAGTAAATTATTCAAAAAATAATTTTTTACTGTCGCAAATTTTAAGTGCGCCAGGGATTGCCTTTTCTATAGTAAATTATTCAAAAAATAATTTTTTACTGCCGCAAATTTTAATTGCGCCAGGGATTGCCTTTTCTATAGTAAATTCTTCAAAAAATAATTTTCAACTGTCGCAAATTTTAATTACGCCAGTGATTGCCTTTTCTATAGTAAACTTTTCAAAAAATAATTTTCTACTGTCGCAAATTTTAATTACGCCAGGGATTGCCTTTTCTATAGTAAATTATTCAAAAAATAATTTTCAACTGTCGCAAATTTTAATTACGCCAGGAATTGCCTTTTCTATAGTAAATTATTCAAAAAATAATTTTCAACTGTCGCAAATTTTAATTACGCCAGGGATTGCCTTTTCTATTGTAAATTATTCAAAAAATAATTTTTTACTGTCGCAAATTTTAATTACGCCAGGGATTGCCTTTTCTATAGTAAATTATTCAAAAAATAATTTTTTACTGTCGCAAATTTTAATTGCGCCAGGGATTGCCTTTTCTATAGTAAACTTTTCAAAAAATAATTTTCAACTGTCGCAAATTTCAAATCCGCCAGGGATTGCCTTTTCTATAGTAAATTTTGCAAAAAATAATTTTCAACTGTCGCAAATTTTACTTAAGTCCAGGGATTGCCTTTTCTACAGTAAATTATTCAAAAAATAATTTTTTACTGTCGCAAATTTTAATTACGCCAGGGATTGCCTTTTCTATAGTAAATTATTCAAAAAATAATTTTCTACTGTCGAAAATTTCAAATCCGCCAGGGATTGCCTTTTCTATAGTAAATTATTCAAAAAATAATTTTATACTGTCGCAAGTTTTAATTGCGCCAGGGATTGCCTTTTCTACAGTAAATTTTGCAAAAAATAATTTTTTACTGTCGCAAATTTTAATTACGCCAGGGATTGTCTTTTCTATAGTAAATTATTCAAAAAATAATTTTTTACTGTTGCAAATTTTAAGTGCGCCAGGGATTGCCTTTTCTATAGTAAATTATTCAAAAAATAATTTTCAACTGTCGCAAATTTTAATTGCGCCAGGGATTGCCTTTTCTATAGTAAATTATTCAAAAAAATAATTTTCAACTGTCGCAAATTTTAATTACGCCAGGGATTGCCTTTTCTATAGTAAATTATTCAAAAAATAATTTTCAACTGTCGCAAATTTTAATTACGCCAGGGATTGCCTTTTCTATAGTAAATTATTCAAAAAATAATTTTTTACTGTCGCAAATTTTAATTACGCCAGGGATTGCCTTTTCTATAGTAAATTATTCAAAAAATAATTTTCAACTGTCGCAAATTTTAATTGCGCCAGGGATTGCCTTTTCTATAGTAAATTATTTAAAAAATAATTTTTTACTGTCGCAAATTTTAATTGCGCCTGGGATTGCCTTTTCTATAGTAAACTTTTCAAAAAATAATTTTCTACTGTCGCAAATTTTAATTACGCCAGGTATTGCCTATTCTATAGTAAATTTTGCAAAAAATAATTTTCAACTGTCGCAAATTTTAATTACGCCAGGGATTGCCTTTTCTATAGTAAACTTTTCAAAAAATAATTTTCAACTGTGGCAAATTTCAAATCCGCCAGGGATTGCCTTTTCTATAGTAAATTTTGCAAAAAATAATTTTCAACTGTCGCAAATTTTAATTACGCCAGGGATTGCCTTTTCTACAGTAAATTATTCAAAAAATAATTTTTTACTCTCGCAAATTTTAATTACGCCAGGGATTGCCTTTTCTATAGTAAATTATTCAAAAAATAATTTTCTACTGTCGCAAATTTCAAATCCGCCAGGGATTGCCTTTTCTATAGTAAATTATTCAAAAAATAATTTTTTACTATCGCAAGTTTTAATTGCGCCAGGGATTACTTTTTCTATAGTAAATTATTCAAAAAATAATTTTCAACTGTCGCAAATTTTAATTACGCCAGCGATTGCCTTTTCTATAGTAAATTATTCAAAAAATAATTTTCAACTGTCGCAAATTTCAAATCCGCCAGGGATTGAATTTTCTATAGTAAATTATTCAAAAAATAATTTTTTACTATCGCAAGTTTTAATTGCGCCAGGGATTGCCTTTTCTATAGTAAATTATTCAAAAAATAATTTTTTACTGTCGCAAATTTTAATTACGCCAGGGATTGCCTTTTCTATACTAAATTATTCAAAAAATAATTTTCAACTGTCGCAAATTTTAATTGCGCCAGGGATTGCCTTTTCTACAGTAAATTATTCAAAAAATAATTTTTTACTGTCGCAAATTTTAAATACGCCAGGGATTGCCTTTTCTATAGTAAATTATTCAAAAAATAATTTTTTACTGTCGCAAATTTTAATTGCACCAGGGATTGCCTTTTCTATAGTAAATTATTCAAAAAATAATTTTCAACTGTCGTAAATTTCAAATCCGCCAGGGATTGCCTTTTCTATAGTAAATTATTCAAAAAATAATTTTTTACTATCGCAAGTTTTAATTGCGCCAGGGATTGCCTTTTCTATAGTAAATTATTCAAAAAATAATTTTTTACTGTCGCTAATTTTAATTACGCCTGGGATTGCCTTTTCTATAGTAAATTATTCAAAAAATAATTTTCAACTGTCGCAAATTTTAATTACGCCAGGCATTGCCTTTTCTATAGTAAATTATTCAAAAAATAATTTTTTACTGTCGCAAATTTTAATTACGCCAGGGATTGCCTTTTCAATAGTAAATTATTCAAAAAATAATTTTCAACTGTCGCAAATTTTAATTACGCCAGGGATTGCCTTTTCTATAGTAAATTATTCAAAAAATAATTTTCAACTGTCGCAAATTTTAATTACGCCAGGGATTGCCTTTTCTATAGTAAATTATTCAAAAAATAATTTTTTACTGTCGCAAATTTTAATTACGCCAGGGGTTGCCTTTTCTATAGTAAATTATTCAAAAAATAATTTTCAACTGTCGCAAATTTTAATTGGGCCAGGGATTGCCTTTTCTATAGTAAATTATTCAAAAAATAATTTTTTACTGTCGCAAATTTCAAATCCGCCAGGGATTTCCTTTTCTATAGTAAATTATTCAAAAAATAATTTTATACTGTCGCAAATTTTAATTGCGCCAGGGATTGCCTTTTCTATAGTAAATTATTCAAAAAATAATTTTTTACTGTCGCAAATTTTAAATCCGCCAGGGATTGCCTTTTCTAAAGTAAATTATTCAAAAAATAATTTTATACTGTCGCAAATTTTAAGTGCGCCAGGGATTGCCTTTTCAATAGTAAATTATTCAAAAAATAATTTTATACTGTCGCAAATTTTAAGTCCGCCAGGGATTGCCTTTTCTATAGTAAATTATTCAAAAAATAATTTTTTACTGTCGCAAATTTTAATTGCGCCAGGGATTGCCTTTTCTATAGTAAATTATTCAAAAAATAATTTTCAACTGTCGCAAATTTTAATTACGCCAGGGATTGCCTTTTCTATAGTAAATTATTCAAAAAATAATTTTTTACTGTCGCAAATTTTAATTGCGCCAGGGATTGCCTTTCTATAGTAAATTATTCAAAAAATAATTTTTTACTGTCGCAAATTTTAAGTGCGCCAGGGATTGCCTTTTCTATAGTAAATTATTCAAAAAATAATTTTCAAATGTCGCAAATTTTAATTGCGCCAGGGATTGCCTTTTCTATAGTAAATTATTCAAAAAATAATTTTCTACTGTCGCAAATTTTAATTACGCCAGGGATTGCCTTTTCTATAGTAAATTATTCAAAAAATAATTTTCTACTGTCACAAATTTCAAATCCGCCAGGGATTGCCTTTTCTATAGTAAATTATTCAAAAAATAATTTTCAACTGTCGCAAATTTTAATTACGCCAGGGATTGCCTTTTCTATAGTAAATTATTCAAAAAATAATTTTTTACTGTCGGAAATTTTAAGTGCGCCAGGGATTGCCTTTTCTATAGTAAATTATTCAAAAAATAATTTTATACTGTCGCAAATTTTAATTACGCCAGGGATTGCCTTTTCTATAGTAAATTTTTCAAAAATTAATTTTATACTGTCGCAAATTTTAATTGCGCCAGGGATTGCCTTTTCTATAGTAAATTATTCAAAAAATAATTTTTTACTGTCGAAAATTTTAAATACGCCAGGGATTGCCTTTTCTATAGTAAATTATTCAAAAAATAATTTTCTACTGTCGCAAATTTTAATTACGCCAGGGATTGCCTTTTCTATAGTAAATTTTGCAAAAAATAATTTTTTACTGTCGCAAATTTTAATTGCGCCAGGGATTGCCTTTTCTATAGTAAAATATTCAAAAAATAATTTTTTACTCTCGCAAATTTTAAGTGCGCCAGGGATTGCCTTTTCTATAGTAAATTATTCAAAAAATAATTTTCAACTGTCGCAAATTTTAATTGCGCCAGGGATTGCCTTTTCTATAGTAAATTATTCAAAAAATAATTTTTTACTGTCGCAAATTTTAATTACGCCAGGGATTGCCTTTTCTATAGTAAATTATTCAAAAAATAATTTTCAACTGTCGCAAATTTCAAATCCGCCAGGGATTGCCTATTTTATAGTAAATTATTCAAAAAATAATTTTATACTGTCGCAAATTTTAATTACGCCAGGGATTGCCTTTTCTATGGTAAATTATTCAAAAAATAATTTTTTACTGTCGCAAATTTTAAATCCGCCAGGGATTGCCTTTTCTATAGTAAATTATTCAAAAAATAATTTTATACTGTCGCAAATTTTAAGTGCGCCAGGGATTGCCTTTTCTATAGTAAATTATTCAAAAAATAATTTTATACTGTCGCAAATTTTAAGTGCGCCAGGGATTGCCTTTTCTATAGTAAATTATTCAAAAAATAATTTTTTACTGTCGCAAATTTTAATTGCGCCAGGGATTGCATTTTCTATAGTAAATTATTCAAAAAATAATTTTCAACTGTCGCAAATTTTAATTACGCCAGGTATTGCAATTCTATAGTAAATTATTCAAAAAATAATTTTTTACTGTCGCAAATTTTAATTGCGCCAGGGATTGCCTTTTCTATAGTAAATTGTTCAAAAAATAATTTTTTACTGTCGCAAATTTTAAGTGCGCCAGGGATTGCCTTTTCTATAGTAAATTTTGCATAAAATAATGTTCAACTGTCGCAAATTTTAATTACGCCTGGGATTGCCTTTTCTATAGTAAATTATTCAAAAAATAATTTTCAACTGTCGCAAATTTCAAATCCGCCAGGGATTGCCTTTTCTATAGTAAATTATTCAAAAAATAATTTTTTACTGTCGCAAATTTTAAGTGCGCCAGGGATTGCCTTTTCTATAGTAAATTATTCAAAAAATAATTTTCAACTGTCGCAAATTTTAATTACGCCAGGGATTGCCTTTTCTATAGTAAATTATTCAAAAAATAATTTTCAACTGTCGCAAATTTTAATTGCGCCAGGGATTGCCTTTTCTATAGTAAATTATTCAAAAAATAATTTTTTACTGTCGCAAATTTTAAGTGCGCCAGGGATTGCCTTTTCTATAGTAAATTATTCAAAAAATAATTTTCAACTGTCGCAAATTTTAATTGCGCCAGGGATTGCCTTTTCTATAGTAAATTATTCAAAAAATAATTTTCTACTGTCGCAAATTTTAAATATCGCAGGGATTGCCTTTTCTATAGTAAATTATTCAAAAAATAATTTTTTACTGTCGCAAATTTTAAGTGCGCCAGGGATTGCCTTTTCTATAGTAAATTATTCAAAAAATAATTTTCAACTGTCGCAAATTTCAAATCCGCCAGGGATTGCCTTTTCTATAGTAAATTATTCAAAAAATAATTTTTTACTATCGCAAGTTTTAATTGCGCCAGGGATTGCCTTTTCTACAGTAAATTATTCAAAAAATAATTTTCAATTGTCGCAAATTTTAATTACGCCAGGGATTGCCTTTTCTATAGCAAATTATTCAAAAAATAATTTTCAACTGTCGCAAATTTCAAATCCGCCAGGAATTGCCTTTTCTATAGTAAATTATTCAAAAAATAATTTTTTACTGTCGCAAATTTTAAGTGCGCCAGGGATTGCCTTTTCTATAGTAAATTATTCAAAAAATAATTTTCAACTGTCGCAAATTTTAATTACGCCAGGGATTGCCTTTTCTATAGTAAATTATTCAAAAAATAATTTTCAACTGTCGCAAATTTTAATTGCGCCAGGGATTGCCTTTTCTATAGTAAATTATTCAAAAAATAATTTTCTACTGTCGCAAATTTTAAATATCCCAGGGATTGCCTTTTCTATAGTAAATTTCAAAAATAATTTTTTACTGTCGCAAATTTTAAGTGCGCCAGGGATTGCCTTTTCTATAGTAAATTATTCAAAAAATAATTTTTTACTGTGGCAAATTTTAAGTGCGCCAGGGATTGCCTTTTCTATAGTAAATTATTCAAAAAATAATTTTTTACTGTCGCAAATTTTAATTACGCCAGGGATTACCTTTTCTATAGTAAACTTTTCAAAAAATAATTTTCTACTGTCGCAAATTTTAATTACGCCAGGAATTGCCTTTTCTATAGTAAATTATTCAAAAAATAATTTTCTACTGTCGCAAATTTTAATTACGCCAGGGATTGCCTTTTCTATAGTAAATTTTGCAAAAAAATTATTTTTTACTGTCGCAAATTTTAAATATCCCAGGGATTGCCTTTTCTATAGTAAATTATTCAAAAAATAATTTTCTACTGTAGCAAATTTTAATTACGCCAGGGATTGCCTTTTCTATAGTAAACTTTTCAAAAAATAATTTTTTACTGTCGCAAATTTTAAATATGCCAGGGATTGCCTTTTCTATAGGAAATTATTCAAAAAATAATTTTCTACTGTCGCAAATTTTAATTACGCCAGGGATTGCCTTTTCTATAGTAAATTATTCAAAAAATAATTTTCTACTGTCGCAAATTTTAATTACGCCAGGGATTGCCTTTTCTATAGTAAATTATTCAAAAAATAATTTGCTACTGTCGCAAATTTTAAATACGCCAGGGATTGCCTTTTCTATAGTAAATTATTCAAAAAATAATTTTCAACTGTCGCAAATTTTAATTGCGCCAGGGATTGCCTTTTCTACAGTAAATTATTCAAAAAATAATTTTTTACTGTCGCAAATTTTAAATACGCCAGGGATTGCCTTTTCTATAGTAAATTATTCAAAAAATAATTTTCAACTGTCGCAAATTTTAAGTGCGCCAGGGATTGCCTTTTCTACAGTAAATTATTCAAAAAATAATTTTATACTCTCGCAAATTTTAATTGCGCCAGGGATTGCCTTGTCTATAGTAAATTATTCAAAAAATAATTTTCAACTGTCGCAAATTTCAAATCCGCCAGGGATTGCCTTATCTATAGTAAATTATTCATAAAATAATTTTTTACTGTCGCAAATTTTAACTGCGCCAGGGATTGCTTTTCTATAGTAAATTATTCAAAAAATAATTTTCTACTGTCGCAAATTTTAAATACGCCAGGGATTGCCTTTTCTATAGTAAATCATTCAAAAAATAATTTTCTACTATCGCAAATTTTAAATATCCAGGGATTGCCTTTTCTATAGTAAATTATTCAAAAAATAATTTTTTACTGTCGCAAATTTTAAGTGCGCCAGGGATTGCCATTTCTATAGTAAATTATTCAAAAAATAATTTTTTACTGTCGCAAATTTTAAGTGCGCCAGGGATTGCCTTTTCTATAGTAAATTATTCAAAAAATAATTTTTTACTCTCGCAAATTTCAATTTCGCCAGGTAAATTTTTCACAAATTAATTTTTTACTGTCGCAAATTTTAAATACGCCAGGCATTGCCTTTTCTATAGTAAATTATTCAAAAAATAATTTTCTACTGTCGCAAATTTTAATTACGCCAAGGATTGCCTTTTCTATAGTAAATTATTCAAAAAATAATTTTCTACTGTCGCAAATTTTAATTGCGCCAGGGATTGCCTTTTCTATAGTAAATTATTCAAAAAATAATTTTCTACTGTCGCAAATTTTAAATATCCCAGGGATTGCCTTTTCTATAGTAAATTATTCAAAAAATAATTTTTTACTGTCGCAAATTTTAAGTGCGCCAGGGATTGCCTTTTCTATAGTAAATTATTCAAAAAATAATTTTCTACTGTCGCAAATTTTAAATATCCCAGGGATTGCCTTTTCTATAGTAAATTATTCAAAAAATAATTTTTTACTGTCGCAAATTTTAAGTGCGCCAGGGATTGCCTTTTCTATAGTAAATTATTCAAAAAATAATTTTCAACTGTCGCAAATTTCAAATACGCCAGGGATTGCCTTTTCTATAGTAAATTATTCAAAAAATAATTTTTTACTGTCGCAAATTTTAAGTGCGCCAGGGATTGCCTTTTCTATAGTAAATTATTCAAAAAATAATTTTCAACTGTCGCAAATTTTAATTACGCCAGGGATTGCCTTTTCTATAGTAAATTATTCAAAAAATAATTTTCAACTGTCGCAAATTTTAATTGCGCCAGGGATTGCCTTTTCTTTAGTAAATTATTCAAAAAATAATTTTCTACTGTCGCAAATTTTAAATATCCCAGGGATTGCCTTTTCTATAGTAAATTATTCAAAAAATAATTTTTTACTGTCGCAAATTTTAAGTGCGCCAGGGATTGCCTTTTCTATAGTAAATTATTCAAAAAATAATTTTCAACTGTCGCAAATTTCAAATACGCCAGGGATTGCCTTTTCTATAGTAAATTATTCAAAAAATAATTTTTTACTGTGGCAAATTTTAAGTGCGCCAGGGATTGCCTTTTCTATAGTAAATTATTCAAAAAATAATTTTTTACTGTCGCAAATTTTAATTACGCCAGGGATTACCTTTTCTATAGTAAACTTTTCAAAAAATAATTTTCTACTGTCGCAAATTTTAATTACGCCAGGAATTGCCTTTTCTATAGTAAATTATTCAAAAAATAATTTTCTACTGTCGCAAATTTTAATTACGCCAGGGATTGCCTTTTCTATAGTAAATTTTGCAAAAAAATAATTTTTTACTGTCGCAAATTTTAAATATCCCAGGGATTGCCTTTTCTATAGTAAATTATTCAAAAAATAATTTTCTACTGTAGCAAATTTTAATTACGCCAGGGATTGCCTTTTCTATAGTAAATTATTCATAAAATAATTTTTTTCTGTCGCAAATTTTAACTGCGCCAGGGATTGCTTTTCTATAGTAAATTATTCAAAAAATAATTTTCTACTGTCGCAAATTTTAAATACGCCAGGGATTGCCTTTTCTATAGTAAATCATTCAAAAAATAATTTTCTACTATCGCAAATTTTAAATATCCAGGGATTGCCTTTTCTATAGTAAATTATTCAAAAAATAATTTTTTACTGTCGCAAATTTTAAGTGCGCCAGGGATTGCCATTTCTATAGTAAATTATTCAAAAAATAATTTTTTACTGTCGCAAATTTTAAGTGCGCCAGGGATTGCCTTTTCTATAGTAAATTATTCAAAAAATAATTTTTTACTCTCGCAAATTTCAATTTCGCCAGGTAAATTTTTCACAAATTAATTTTTTACTGTCGCAAATTTTAAATACGCCAGGCATTGCCTTTTCTATAGTAAATTATTCAAAAAATAATTTTCTACTGTCGCAAATTTTAATTGCGCCAGGGATTGCCTTTTCTATAGTAAATTATTCAAAAAATAATTTTCTACTGTCGCAAATTTTAAATATCCCAGGGATTGCCTTTTCTATAGTAAATTATTAAAAAAATAATTTGTTACTGTCGCAAATTTTAAGTGCGCCAGGGATTGCCTTTTCTATAGTAAATTATTCAAAAAATAATTTTCTACTCTCGCAAATTTTAAATATCCCAGGGATTGCCTTTTCTATAGTAAATTATTCAAAAAATAATTTTTTACTGTCGCAAATTTTAAGTGCGACAGGGATTGCCTTTTCTATAGTAAATTATTCAAAAAATAATTTTCAACTGTCGCAAATTTCAAATACGCCAGGGATTGCCTTTTCTATAGTAAATTATTCAAAAAATAATTTTTTATTGTCGCAAATTTTAAGTGCGCCAGGGATTGCCTTTTCTATAGTAAATTATTCAAAAAATAATTTTCAACTATCGCAAATTTTAATTACGCCAGGGATTGCATTTTCTATAGTAAATTATTCAAAAAATAATTTTCAACTGTCGCAAATTTTAATTGCGCCAGGGATTGCCTTTTCTATAGTAAATTATTCAAAAAATAATTTTCTACTGTCGCAAATTTTAAATATCCCAGGGATTGCCTATTCTATAGTAAATTATTCAAAAAATAATTTTTTACTGTCGCAAATTTTAAGTGCGCCAGGGATTGCCTTTTCTATAGTAAATTATTCAAAAAATAATTTTCAACTGTCGAAAATTTCAAATCCGCCAGGGATTTCCTTTTCTATAGTAAATTATTCAAAAAATAATTTTTTACTGTCGCAAATTTTAAGTGCGCCAGGGATTGCCTTTTCTATAGTAAATTATTCAAAAAATAATTTTCAACTGTCGCAAATTTTAACTACGCCAGGGATTGCCTTTTCTTTAGTAAATTATTCAAAAAATAATTTTCAACTGTCGCAAATTTTAATTGCGCCAGGGATTGCCTTTTCTATAGTAAATTATTCAAAAAATAATTTTCTACTGTCGCAAATTTTAAATATCCCAGTGATTGGCTTTTCTATAGTAAATTATTCAAAAAATAATTTTCTACTGTCGCAAATTTCAAATCCGCCAGGGATTGCCTTTTCTATAGTAAATTATTCCAAAAATAATTTTTTACTATCGCAAGTTTTAATTGCGCCAGGGATTGCCTTTTCTATAGTAAATTATTCAAAAAATAATTTTCAACTGTCGCAAATTTCAAATCCGCCAGGGATTGCCTTTTCTATAGTAAATTATTCAAAAAATAATTTTTTACTGTCGCAAATTTTAAGTGCGCCAGGTATTGCCTTTTCTATAGTAAATTATTCAAAAAATAATTTTCAACTGTCGCAAATTTTAATTACGCCAGGGATTGCCTTTTCTATAGTAAATTATTCAAAAAATAATTTTCAACTGTCGCAAATTTTAATTGCGCCAGGGATTGCCTTTTCTATAGTAAATTATTCAAAAAATAATTTTCTACTGTCGCAAATTTTAAATATCTCAGGGATTGCCTTTTCTTTAGTAAATTATTCAAAAAATAATTTTTTACTGTCGCAAATTTTAAGTGCGCCAGGGATTGCCTTTTCTATAGTAAATTATTCAAAAAATAATTTTTTACTGTGGCAAATTTTAAGTGCGCCAGGGATTGCCTTTTCTATAGTAAATTATTCAAAAAATAATTTTTTACTATCGCAAATTTTAATTACGCCAGGGATTACCTTTTCTATAGTAAACTTTTCAAAAAATAATTTTCTACTGTCGCAAATTTTAATTACGCCAGGAATTGCCTTTTCTATAGTAAATTATTCAAAAAATAATTTTCTACTGTCGCAAATTTTAATTACGCCAGGGATTGCCTTTTCTATAGTAAATTTTGCAAAAAAATAATTTTTTACTGTCGCAAATTTTAAATATCCCAGGGATTACCTTTTCTATAGGAAATTATTCAAAAAATAATTTTCTACTGTCGCAAATTTTAATTACGCCAGGGATTGCCTTTTCTATAGTAAACTTTTCAAAAAATAATTTTCTACTGTCGCAAATTTTAATTACGCCAGGGATTGCCTTTTCTATAGTAAATTATTCAAAAAATAATTTGCTACTGTCGCAAATTTTAAATACGCCAGTGATTGCCTTTTCTATAGTAAATTATTCAAAAAATAATTTTCAACTGTCGCAAATTTTAATTGCGCCAGGGATTGCCTTTTCTACAGTAAATTATTCAAAAAATAATTTTTTACTGTCGCAAATTTTAAATACGCCAGGGATTGCCTTTTCTATAGTAAATTATTCAAAAAATAATTTTCAACTGTCGCAAATTTTAAGTGCGCCAGGGATTGCCTTTTCTACAGTAAATTATTCAAAAAATAATTTTATACTCTCGCAAATTTTAATTGCGCCAGGGATTGCCTTGTCTATAGTAAAATATACAAAAAATAATTTTCAACTGTCGCAAATTTCAAATCCGCCAGGGATTGACTTTTCTATAGTAAATTATTCAAAAAATAATTTTTTACTGTCGCAAATTTTAACTGCTCCAGGGATTGCTTTTCTATAGTAAATTATTCAAAAAATAATTTTCTACTGTCGCAAATTTTAAATACGCCAGGGATTGCCTTTTCTATAGTAAATTATTCAAAAAATAATTTTCTACTATCGCAAATTTTAAATATCCAGGGATTGCCTTTTCTATAGTAAATTATTCAAAAAATAATTTTTTACTGTCGCAAATTTTAAGTGCGCCAGGGATTGCCATTTCTATAGTAAATTATTCAAAAAATAATTTTTTACTGTCGCAAATTTTAAGTGCGCCAGGGATTGCCTTTTCTATAGTAAATTATTCAAAAAATAATTTTTTACTCTCGCAAATTTCAATTTCGCCAGGTAAATTTTTCACAAATTAATTTTTTACTGTCGCAAATTTTAAATACGCCAGGCATTGCCTTTTCTATAGTAAATTATTCAAAAAATAATTTTCTACTGTCGCAAATTTTAATTACGCCAAGGATTGCCTATTCTATAGTAAATTATTCAAAAAATAATTTTCTACTGTCGCAAATTTTAATTGCGCCAGGGATTGCCTTTTCTATAGTAAATTATTCAAAAAATAATTTTTTACTGTCGCAAATTTTAAATATCCCAGGGATTGCCTTTTCTATAGTAAATTATTCAAAAAATAATTTTATACTGTCGCAAATTTTAAATACGCCAGGGATTGCCTTTTCTATAGTAAATTTTGCAAAAAAATAATTTTTTACTGTCGCAAATTTCAAATCCGCCAGGGATTGCCTTTTCTATAGTAAATTATTCAAAAAATAATTTTTTACTGTCGCAAATTTTAATTGCGCCAGGGATTGCCTTTTCTATAGTAAATTATTCAAAAAATAATTTTCAACTCTCGCAAATTTTAATTACGCCAGGGATTGCCTTTTCTATAGTAAACTTTTCAAAAAATAATTTTCTACTGTCGCAAATTTTAATTACGCCAGGGATTGCCTTTTCTATAGTAAATTTTGCAAAAAATAATTTTCAACTGTCGCAAATTTTAATTACGCCAGGGATTGCCTTTTATATAGTGAATTATTCAAAAAATAATTTTATACTGTCGCAAATTTTAACTGCGCCAGGGATTGCCTTTTCTGTAGTAAATAATTCACAAATTAATTTTTTACTGTCGCAAATTTTAATTGCGCCAGGGATTGCCTTTTCTATAGTAAATTATTCAAAAAATAATTTTTTACTGTCGCAAATTTTAATTACGCCAGGGATTGCCTTTTCTATAGTAAATTATTCAAAAAATAATTTTCAACTGTCGCAAATTTCAAATCCGCCAGGGATTGCCTTTTATATAGTAAATTATTCAAAAAATAATTTTCAACTGTCGCAAATTTTAATTACGCCAGGGATTGCCTTTTCTATAGTAAATTATTCAAAAAATAATTTTCAACTGTCGCAAATTTTAATTACGCCAGGGATTGCCTTTTCTATAGTAAATTATTCAAAAAATAATTTTTTACTGTGGCAAATTTTAATTACCCCAGGGATTGCCTTTTCTATAGTAAATTATTCAAAAAATAATTTTTTACTGTCGCAAATTTTAATTGCGCCAGGGATTGCCTTTTCTATAGTAAATTATTCAAAAAATAATTTTTTACTGTCGCAAATTTTAATTGCGCCAGGGATTGCCTTTTCTATAGTAAACTTTTCAAAAAATAATTTTCTATTGTCGCAAATTTTAATTACGCCAGGGATTGCCTTTTCTATAGTAAATTTTGCAAAAAATAATTTTCAACTGTCGCAAATTTTAATTACGCCAAGGATTGCCTTTTCTATAGTAAACTTTTCAAAAAATAATTTTCAACTGTCGCAAATTTCAAATCCGCCAGGGATTGCGTTTTCTATAGTAAATTTTGCAAAAAATAATTTTCAACTGTCGCAAATTTTAATTACGCCAGGGATTGCCTTTTCTATAGTAAATTATTCAAAAAATAATTTTCTACTGTCGCAAATTTTAATTACGCCAGGGATTGCCTTTTCTATAGTAAATTATTCAAAAAATAATTTTCTACTGTCGCAAATTTTAATTACGCCAGGGATTGCTTTTCTATAGTAAACTTTTCAAAAAATAATTTTCAACAGTCGCAAATTTTAATTGCGCCAGGGATTGCCTTTTCTATAGTAAATTATTCAAAAAATAATTTTCTACTGTCACAAATTTTAATTACGCCAGGGATTGCCTTTTCTATAGTAAATTATTCAAAAAATAATTTTCTACTGTCGCAAATTTCAAATCCGCCAGGGATTGCCTTTTCTATAGTAAATTATTCAAAAAATAATTTTCAACTGTCGCAAATTTTAATTACGCCAGGGATTGCCTTTCTATAGTAAATTATTCAAAAAATAATTTTCAACTGTCGCAAATTTTAATTGCTCCAGGGATTGCCTTTTCTATAGTAATTTATTCAAAAAATAATTTTTTACTGTCGCAAATTTTAAATATCCCAGGGAATACTTTTTCTATAGTAAATTATTCAAAAAATAATTTTCTACTGTCGCAAATTTTAATTACGCCAGGGATTGCCTTTTCTATAGTAAATTATTCAAAAAATAATTTTATACTGTCGCAAATTTTAATTGCGCCAGGGATTGCCTTTTCTATAGTAAATTATTCAAAAAATAATTTTCAACTGTCGCAA
Source organism: Dioctria linearis (assembly GCA_963930735.1). NCBI lineage: Eukaryota > Metazoa > Arthropoda > Insecta > Diptera > Asilidae > Dioctria > Dioctria linearis. The sequence continues at coordinate 23,634 of CAWVNZ010000554.1, forward strand.
ATTTTAATTACGCCAGGGATTGCCTTTTCTATAGTAAATTATTCAAAAAATAATTTTCAACTGTCGCAAATTTTAATTGCGCCAGGGATTGCCTTTTCTATAGTAAATTATTTAAAAAAATAATTTTCTACTGTCGCAAATTTTAATTACGCCAGGGATTGCCCTTTCTATAGTAAATTATTCAAAAAATAATTTTATACTGTCGCAAATTTTAATTGCGCCAGGGATTGCCTTTTCTATAGTAAATCATTCAAAAAATAATTTTCAACTGTCGCAAATTTTAATTACGCCAGGGATTGCCTTTTCTATAGTAAATTATTCAAAAAATAATTTTCAACTGTCGCAAATTTTAATTGCGCCAAGGATTGCCTTTTCTATAGTAAATTATTCAAAAAATAATTTTCTACTGTCGCAAATTTTAATTACGCCAGGGATTTCCCTTTCTATAGTAAATTATTCAAAAAATAATTTTCTACTGTCGCAAATTTTAATTACGCCAGGGATTGCCCTTTCTATAGTAAATTTTCCAAAAAATAATTTTTTACTGTCGCAAATTTTAAGTGCGCCAGGGATTGCCTTTTCTATAGTAAATTATTCAAAAAATAATTTTCAACTGTCGCAAATTTTAATTGCGCCAGGGATTGCCTTTTCTATAGTAAATTATTCCAAAAATAATTTTCTACTGTCACAAATTTTAATTACGCCAGGGATTGCCTTTTCTATAGTAAATTATTCAAAAAATAATTTTCTACTGTCGCAAATTTCAAATCCGCCAGGGATTGCCTTTTCTATAGTAAATTATTCAAAAAATAATTTTCAACTGTCGCAAATTTTAATTACGCCAGGGATTGCCTTTCTATAGTAAATTATTCAAAAAATAATTTTCAAATGTCGCAAATTTTAATTGCTCCAGGGATTGCCTTTTCTATAATAATTTATTCAAAAAATAATTTTTTACTGTCGCAAATTTTAAATATCCCAGGGAATACTTTTTCTATAGTAAATTATTCAAAAAATAATTTTCTACTGTCGCAAATTTTAATTACGCCAGGGATTGCCTTTTCTATAGTAAATTATTCAAAAAATAATTTTATACTGTCGCAAATTTTAAATGCGCCAGGGATTGCCTTTTCTATAGTAAATTATTCAAAAAATAATTTTCAACTGTCGAAAATTTTAATTACGCCAGGGATTGCCTTTTCTATAAATTATTCAAAAAATAATTTTCAACTGTCGCAAATTTTAATTGCGCCAGGGATTGCCTTTTCTATAGTAAATTATTCAAAAAATAATTTTCTACTGTCGCAAATTTTAATTACGCCAGGGATTGCGCTTTCTATAGTAAATTATTCAAAAAATAATTTTATACTGTCGCAAATTTTAATTGCGCCAGGGATTGCCTTTTCTATAGTAAATTATTCAAAGAATAATTTTCTACTGTCGCAAATTTTAATTACGCCAGGGATTGCCTTTTCTATAGTAAATTATTCAAAAAATAATTTTTTACTGTCGCAAATTTTAATTACGCCAGGGATTGCCTTTTCTATAGTAAATTATTCAAAAAATAATTTTCTACTGTCGCAAATTTCAAATCGGCCAGGGATTGCCTTTTCTATAGTAAACATTTCAAAAAATAATTTTTTACTGTCGCAAATTTTAATTACGCCAGGGATTGCCTTTTCTATAGTAAATTATTCAAAAAATAATTTTATACTGTCGCAAATTTTAATTGCGCCAGGGATTGCCTCTTCTATAGTAAATTATTCAAAAAATAATTTTTTACTGTCGCAAATTTTAATTAAGCCAGGGATTGCCTTTTCTATAGTAAATTATTCAAAAAATAATTTTCTACTGTCGCAAATTTTAATTACGCCAGGGATTGCCTTTTCTATAGTAAACTTTTCAAAAAATAATTTTCAACTGTCGCAAATTTCAAATCCGCCAGGGATTGCGTTTTCTATAGTAAATTTTGCAAAAAATAATTTTCTATAGTAAACTTTTCAAAAAATAATTTTCTATTGTCGCAAATTTTAATTACGCCAGGGATTGCCTTTTCTATAGTAAATTTTGCAAAAAATAATTTTCAACTGTCGCAAATTTTAATTACGCCAAGGATTGCCTTTTCTATAGTAAACTTTTCAAAAAATAATTTTCAACTGTCGCAAATTTCAAATCCGCCAGGGATTGCGTTTTCTACAGTAAATTTTGCAAAAAATAATTTTCAACTGTCGCAAATTTTAATTACGCCAGGGATTGCCTTTTCTATAGTAAATTATTCAAAAAATAATTTTCTACTGTCGCAAATTTTAATTACGCCAGGGATTGCCTTTTCTATAGTAAATTATTCAAAAAATAATTTTCTACTGTCGCAAATTTTAATTACGCCAGGGATTGCTTTTCTATAGTAAACTTTTCAAAAAATAATTTTCAACAGTCGCAAATTTTAATTGCGCCAGGGATTGCCTTTTCTATAGTAAATTATTCAAAAAATAATTTTCTACTGTCACAAATTTTAATTACGCCAGGGATTGCCTTTTCTATAGTAAATTATTCAAAAAATAATTTTCTACTGTCGCAAATTTCAAATCCGCCAGGGATTGCCTTTTCTATAGTAAATTATTCAAAAAATAATTTTCAACTGTCGCAAATTTTAATTACGCCAGGGATTGCCTTTCTATAGTAAATTATTCAAAAAATAATTTTCAACTGTCGCAAATTTTAATTGCTCCAGGGATTGCCTTTTCTATAGTAATTTATTCAAAAAATAATTTTTTACTGTCGCAAATTTTAAATATCCCAGGGAATACTTTTTCTATAGTAAATTATTCAAAAAATAATTTTCTACTGTCGCAAATTTTAATTACGCCAGGGATTGCCTTTTCTATAGTAAATTATTCAAAAAATAATTTTATACTGTCGCAAATTTTAATTGCGCCAGGGATTGCCTTTTCTATAGTAAATTATTCAAAAAATAATTTTCAACTGTCGCAAATTTTAATTACGCCAGGGATTGCCTTTTCTATAGTAAATTATTCAAAAAATAATTTTCAACTGTCGCAAATTTTAATTGCGCCAGGGATTGCCTTTTCTATAGTAAATTATTTAAAAAAATAATTTTCTCCTGTCGCAAATTTTAATTACGCCAGGGATTGCCCTTTCTATAGTAAATTATTCAAAAAATAATTTTATACTGTCGCAAATTTTAATTGCGCCAGGGATTGCCTTTTCTATAGTAAATCATTCAAAAAATAATTTTCAACTGTCGCAAATTTTAATTACGCCAGGGATTGCCTTTTCTATAGTAAATTATTCAAAAAATAATTTTCAACTGTCGCAAATTTTAATTGCGCCAGGGATTGCCTTTTCTATAGTAAATTATTCAAAAAATAATTTTCTACTGTCGCAAATTTTAATTACGCCAGGGATTGCCCTTTCTATAGTAAATTATTCAAAAAATAATTTTCTACTGTCGCAAATTTTAATTACGCCAGGGATTGCCCTTTCTATAGTAAATTTTTCAAAAAATAATTTTTTACTGTCGCAAATTTTAAGTGCGCCAGGGATTGCCTTTTCTATAGTAAATTATTCAAAAAATAATTTTCAACTGTCGCGAATTTTAATTGCGCCAGGGATTGCCTTTTCTATAGTAAATTATTCCAAAAATAATTTTCTACTGTCACAAATTTTAATTACGCCAGGGATTGCCTTTTCTATAGTAAATTATTCAAAAAATAATTTTCTACTGTCGCAAATTTCAAATCCGCCAGGGATTGCCTTTTCTATAGTAAATTATTCAAAAAATAATTTTCTACTGTCGCAAATTTTAATTACGCCAGGGATTGCCTTTTCTATAGTAAATTATTCAAAAAATAATTTTATACTGTCGCAAATTTTAATTGCGCCAGGGATTGCCTTTTCTATAGTAAATTATTCAAAGAATAATTTTCTACTGTCGCAAATTTTAATTACGCCAGGGATTGCCTTTTCTATAGTAAATTATTCACAAAATAATTTTTTACTGTCGCAAATTTTAATTACGCCAGGGATTGCCTTTTCTATAGTAAATTATTCAAAAAATAATTTTCTACTGTCGCAAATTTCAAATCGGCCAGGGATTGCCTTTTCTATAGTAAACTTTTCAAAAAATAATTTTTTACTGTCGCAAATTTTAATTACGCCAGGGATTGCCTTTTCTATAGTAAATTATTCAAAAAATAATTTTATACTGTCGCAAATTTTAATTGCGCCAGGGATTGCCTCTTCTATAGTAAATTATTCAAAAAATAATTTTTTACTGTCGCAAATTTTAATTACGCCAGGGATTTCCTTTTCTATAGTAAATTATTCAAAAAATAATTTTCTACTGTCGCAAATTTTAATTACGCCAGGGATTGCCTTTTCTATAGTAAATTATTCAAAAAATAATTTTCTACTGTCGCAAATTTTAATTACGCCAGGGATTGCCTTTTCTATAGTAAATTATTCAAAAATAATTTTCAACTGTCGCAAATTTTAATTACGCCAGGGATTGCCTTTTCTATAGTAAATTATTCAAAAAATAATTTTTTACTGTCGCAAATTTTAAGTGCGCCAGGGATTGCCTTTTCTATAGTAAATTTTGCAAAAAATAATTTTCTACTGTCGCAAATTTTAATTACGCCAGGGATTGCCTTTTCTATAGTAAATTATTCAAAAATAATTTTCAACTGTCGCAAATTTTAATTGCGCCAGGGATTGCCTTTTCTATAGTAAATTATTCAAAAAATAATTTTCTACTTTCGCAAATTTTAATTACGCCAGGGATTGCCTATTCTATAGTAAATTATTCAAAAAATAATTTTATACTGTCGCAAATTTTAATTGCGCCAGGGATTGCCTTTTCTATAGTAAATTATTCAAAAAATAATTTTCAACTGTCGCAAATTTTAATTACGCCAGGGATTGCCTTTTCTATAGTAAATTATTCAAAAAATAATTTTCAACTGTCGCAAATTTTAATTGCGCCAGGGATTGCCTTTTCTATAGTAAATTATTCAAAAAATAATTTTCTACTGTCGCAAATTTTAATTACGCCAGGGATTGCCTTTTCTTTAGTAAATTATTCAAAAAATAATTTTCAACTGTGGCAAATTTTAATTACGCCAGGGATTGCCCTTTCTATAGTAAATTATTCAAAAAATAATTTTTTACTGTCGCAAATTTTAATTACGCCAGGGATTGCCTTTTCAATAGTAAATTATTCAAAAAATAATTTTCTACTGTCGCAAATTTCAAATCGGCCAGGGATTGCCTTTTCTATAGTAAACTTTTCAAAAAATAATTTTTTACTCTCGCAAATTTTAATTACGCCAGGGATTGCCTTTTCTATAGTAAATTATTCAAAAAATAATTTTCAACTGTCGCAAATTTTAATTGCGCCAGGGATTGCCTTTTCTATAGTAAATTATTCAAAAAATAATTTTCTACTGTCGCAAATTTTAATTACGCCAGGGATTGCCCTTTCTATAGTAAATTATTCAAAAAATAATTTTATACTGTCGCAAATTTTAATTGCGCCAGGGATTGCCTTTTCTATAGTAAATTATTCAAAGAATAATTTTCTACTGTCGCAAATTTTAATTACTCCAGGGATTGCCTTTTCTATAGTAAATTATTCAAAAAATAATTTTTTACTGTCGCAAATTTTAATTACGCCAGGGATTGCCTTTTCTATAGTAAATTATTCAAAAAATAATTTTCTACTGTCGCAAATTTCAAATCGGCCAGGGATTGCCTTTTCTATAGTAAACTTTTCAAAAAATAATTTTTTACTGTCGCAAATTTTAATTACGCCAGGGATTGCCTTTTCTATAGTAAATTATTCAAAAAATAATTTTATACTGTCGCAAATTTTAATTGCGCCAGGGATTGCCTCTTCTATAGTAAATTATTCAAAAAATAATTTTTTACTGTCGCAAATTTTAATTAAGCCAGGGATTGCCTTTTCTATAGTAAATTATTCAAAAAATAATTTTCTACTGTCGCAAATTTTAATTACGCCAGGGATTGACTTTTCTATAGTATATTATTCAAAAAATAATTTTCTACTGTCGCAAATTTTAATTACGCCAGGGATTGCCTTTTCTATAGTAAATTATTCAAAAAATAATTTTCAACTGTCGCAAATTTTAATTACGCCAGGGATTGCCCTTTCTATAGTAAATTATTCAAAAAATAATTTTCTATTGTCGCAAATTTTAAGTGCGCCAGGGATTGCCTTTTCTATAGTAAATTTTGCAAAAAATAATTTTCTACTGTCGCAAATTTTAATTACGCCAGGGATTGCCTTTTCTATAGTAAATTATTCAAAAAATAATTTTCAACTGTCGCAAATTTTAATTGCGCCAGGGATTGCCTTTTCTATAGTAAACTTTTCAAAAAATAATTTTCTACTGTCGCAAATTTTAATTACGCCAGGGATTGCCTTTTCTATAGTAAATTATTCAAAAAATAATTTGCTACTGTCGCAAATTTTAAATACGCCAGGGATTGCCTTTTCTATAGTAAATTATTCAAAAAATAATTTTCAACTGTCGCAAATTTTAATTGCGCCAGGGATTGCCTTTTCTACAGTAAATTATTCAAAAAATAATTTTTTACTGTCGCAAATTTTAATTACGCCAGGGATTGCCTTTTCAATAGTAAATTATTCAAAAAATAATTTTCTACTGCCGCAAATTTCAAATCGGCCAGGGATTGCCTTTTCTATAGTAAACTTTTCAAAAAATAATTTTTTACTCTCGCAAATTTTAATTACGCCAGGGATTGCCTTTACTATAGTAAATTATTCAAAAAATAATTTTATACTGTCGCAAATTTTAATTGCGCCAGGGATTGCCTTTTCTATAGTAAATTATTCAAAAATAATTTTCAACTGTCGCAAATTTTAATTACGCCAGGGATTGCCTTTTCTATAGTAAATTATTCAAAAAATAATTTTCAACTGTCGCAAATTTTAATTGCGCCAGGGATTGCCTTTTCTATAGTAAATTATTCAAAAAATAATTTTCTACTGTCGCAAATTTTAATTACGCCAGGGATTGCCCTTTCTATAGTAAATTATTCAAAAAATAATTTTATACTGTCGCAAATTTTAATTGCGCCAGGGATTGCCTTTTCTATAGTAAATTATTCAAAGAATAATTTTCTGCTGTCGCAAATTTTAATTACGCCAGGGATTGCCTTTTCTATAGTAAATTATTCAAAAAATAATTTTCTACTGTCGCAAATTTTAATTGCGCCAGGGATTGCCTTTTCTACAGTAAATTATTCAAAAAATAATTTTTTACTGTCGCAAATTTTAAATACGCCAGGGATTGCCTTTTCTATAGTAAATTATTCAAAAAATAATTTTCAACTGTCGCAAATTTTAAGTGCGCCAGGGATTGCCTTTTCTACAGTAAATTATTCAAAAAATAATTTTATACTCTCGCAAGTTTTAATTGCGCCAGGGATTGCCTTGTCTATAGTAAATTATACAAAAAATAATTTTCAACTGTCGCAAATTTCAAATCCGCCAGGGATTGCCTTTTCTATAGTAAATTATTCAAAAAATAATTTTTTACTGTCGCAAATTTTAACTGCGCCAGGGATTGCTTTTCTATAGTAAATTATTCAAAAAATAATTTTCTACTGTCGCAAATTTTAAATACGCCAGGGATTGCCTTTTCTATAGTAAATTATTCAAAAAATAATTTTCTACTATCGCAAATTTTAAATATCCAGGGATTGCCTTTTCTATAGTAAATTATTCAAAAAATAATTTTTTACTGTCGCAAATTTTAAGTGCGCCAGGGATTGCCATTTCTATAGTAAATTATTCAAAAAATAATTTTTTACTGTCGCAAATTTTAAGTGCGCCAGGGATTGCCTTTTCTATAGTAAATTATTCAAAAAATAATTTTTTACTCTCGCAAATTTCAATTTCGCCAGGTAAATTTTTCACAAATTAATTTTTTACTGTCGCAAATTTTAAATACGCCAGGCATTGCCTTTTCTATAGTAAATTATTCAAAAAATAATTTTCTACTGTCGCAAATTTTAATTACGCCAAGGATTGCCTTTTCTATAGTAAATTATTCAAAAAATAATTTTCTACTGTCGCAAATTTTAATTGCGCCAGGGATTGCCTTTTCTATAGTAAATTATTCAAAAAATAATTTTTTATTGTCGCAAATTTTAAATATCCCAGGGATTGCCTTTTCTATAGTAAATTATTCAAAAAATAATTTTATACTGTCGCAAATTTTAAATACGCCAGGGATTGCCTTTTCTATAGTAAATTTTGCAAAAAAATAATTTTTTACTGTCGCAAATTTCAAATCCGCCAGGGATTGCCTTTTCTATAGTAAATTATTCAAAAAATAATTTTTTACTGTCGCAAATTTTAATTGCGCCAGGGATTGCCTTTTCTATAGTAAATTATTCAAAAAATAATTTTCAACTGTCGCAAATTTTAATTACGCCAGGGATTGCCTTTTCTATAGTAAACTTTTCAAAAAATAATTTTCTACTGTCGCAAATTTTAATTACGCCAGGGATTGCCTTTTCTATAGTAAATTTTGCAAAAAATAATTTTCAACTGTCGCAAATTTTAATTACGCCAGGGATTGCCTTTTATATAGTGAATTATTCAAAAAATAATTTTATACTGTCGCAAATTTTAATTGCGCCAGGGATTGCCTTTTCTATAGTAAATTATTCAAAAAATAATTTTTTACTGTGGCAAATTTTAATTGCGCCAGGGATTGCCTTTTCTATAGTAAACTTTTCAAAAAATAATTTTCTATTGTCGCAAATTTTAATTACGCCAGGGATTGCCTTTCTATAGTAAATTATTCAAAAAATAATTTTCAACTGTCGCAAATTTTAATTGCTCCAGGGATTGCCTTTTCTATAGTAATTTATTCAAAAAATAATTTTTTACTGTCGCAAATTTTAAATATCCCAGGGAATACTTTTTCTATAGTAAATTATTCAAAAAATAATTTTCTACTGTCGCAAATTTTAATTACGCCAGGGATTGCCTTTTCTATAGTAAATTATTCAAAAAATAATTTTATACTGTCGCAAATTTTAATTGCGCCAGGGATTGCCTTTTCTATAGTAAATTATTCAAAAAATAATTTTCAACTGTCGCAAATTTTAATTACGCCAGGTATTGCCTTTTCTATAGTAATTTATTCAAAAAATAATTTTTTACTGTCGCAAATTTTAAATATCCCAGGGAATACTTTTTCTATAGTAAATTATTCAAAAAATAATTTTCTACTGTCGCAAATTTTAATTACGCCAGGGATTGCCTTTTCTATAGTAAATTATTCAAAAAATAATTTTATACTGTCGCAAATTTTAATTGCGCCAGGGATTGCCTTTTCTATAGTAAATTATTCAAAAAATAATTTTCAACTGTCGCAAATTTTAAATATCCCAGGGATTGCCTTTTCTGTAGTAAATAATTCACAAATTAATTTTTTACTGTCGCAAATTTTAATTGCGCCAGGGATTGCCTTTTCTATAGTAAATTATTCAAAAAATAATTTTTTACTGTCGCAAATTTTAATTGCGCCAGGGATTGCCTTTTCTATAATAAATTATTCAAAAAATAATTTTCAACTGGCGCAAATTTTAATTACGCCAGGGATTGCCTTTTCTATAGTAAACTTTTCAAAAAATAATTTTCTACTGTCGCAAATTTTAATTACGCCAGGGATTGCCTTTTCTGTAGTAAATAATTCACAAATTAATTTTTTACTGTCGCAAATTTTAATTGCGCCAGGGATTGCCTTTTCTATAGTAAATTATTCAAAAAATAATTTTTTACTGTCGCAAATTTTAATTGCGCCAGGGATTGCCTTTTCTATAGTAAATTATTCAAAAAATAATTTTCAACTGTCGCAAATTTTAATTACGCCAGGGATTGCCTTTTCTATAGTAAACTTTTCAAAAAATAATTTTCTACTGTCGCAAATTTTAATTACGCCAGGGATTGCCTTTTCTATAGTAAATTTTGCAAAAAATAATTTTCAACTGTCGCAAATTTTAATTACGCCAGGGATTGCCTTTTATATAGTGAATTATTCAAAAAATAATTTTATACTGTCGCAAATTTTAATTGCGCCAGGGATTGCCTTTTCTATAGTAAATTATTCAAAAAATAATTTTTTACTGTCGCAAATTTTAATTGCGCCAGGGATTGCCTTTTCTATAGTAAACTTTTCAAAAAATAATTTTCTATTGTCGCAAATTTTAATTACGCCAGGGATTGCCTTTCTATAGTAAATTATTCAAAAAATAATTTTCAACTGTCGCAAATTTTAATTGCTCCAGGGATTGCCTTTTCTATAGTAATTTATTCAAAAAATAATTTTTTACTGTCGCAAATTTTAAATATCCCAGGGAATACTTTTTCTATAGTAAATTATTCAAAAAATAATTTTCTACTCTCGCAAATTTTAATTACGCCAGGGATTGCCTTTTCTATAGTAAATTATTCAAAAAATAATTTTATACTGTCGCAAATTTTAATTGCGCCAGGGATTGCCTTTTCTATAGTAAATTATTCAAAAAATAATTTTCAACTGTCGCAAATTTTAATTACGCCAGGGATTGCCTTTTCTATAGTAATTTATTCAAAAAATAATTTTTTCTGTCGCAAATTTTAAATATCCCAGGGAATACTTTTTCTATAGTAAATTATTCAAAAAATAATTTTCTACTGCCGCAAATTTTAATTACGCCAGGGATTGCCTTTTCTATAGTAAATTATTCAAAAAATAATTTTATACTGTCGCAAATTTTAATTGCGCCATTGATTGCCTTTTCTATAGTAAATTATTCAAAAAATAATTTTCAACTGTCGCAAATTTTAAATATCCCAGGGATTGGCTTTTCTGTAGTAAATAATTCACAAATTAATTTTTTACTGTCGCAAATTTTAATTGCGCCAGGGATTGCCTTTTCTATAGTAAATTATTCAAAAAATAATTTTTTACTGTCGCAAATTTTAATTACGCCAGGGATTGCCTTTTCTATAGTAAATTATTCAAAAAATAATTTTCAACTGTCGCAAATTTCAAATCCGCCAGGGATTGCCTTTTCTATAGTAAATTATTCAAAAAATAATTTTCAACTGTCGCAAATTTTAATTACGCCAGGGATTGCCTTTTCTATAGTAAATTATTCAAAAAATAATTTTCAACTGTCGCAAATTTTAATTACGCCAGGGATTGCCTTTTCTATAGTAAATTATTCAAAAAATAATTTTTTACTGTCGCAAATTTTAATTACGTCAGGGATTGCCTTTTCTATAGTAAATTATTCAAAAAATAATTTTTTACTGTCGCAAATTTTAATTGCGCCAGGGATTGCCTTTTCTATAGTAAATTATTCAAAAAATAATTTTTTACTGTCGCAAATTTTAATTGCGCCAGGGATTGCCTTTTCTATAGTAAACTTTTCAAAAAATAATTTTCTATTGTCGCAAATTTTAATTACGCCAGGGATTGCCTTTTCTATAGTAAATTTTGCAAAAAATAATTTTCAACTGTCGCAAATTTTAATTACGCCAAGGATTGCCTTTTCTATAGTAAACTTTTCAAAAAATAATTTTCAACTGTCGCAAATTTCAAATCCGCCAGGGATTGCGTTTTCTATAGTAAATTTTGCACAAAAAAAATTATCAACTGTCGCAAATTTTAATTACGTCAGGGATTGCCTTTTCTATAGTAAATTATTCAAAAAATAATTTTCTACTGTCGCAAATTTCAAATCCGCCAGGGATTGCCTTTTCTATAGTAAATTATTCAAAAAATAATTTTCAACTGTCGCAAATTTTAATTACGCCAGGGATTGCCTTTCTATAGTAAATTATTCAAAAAATAATTTTCAACTGTCGCAAATTTTAATTGCTCCAGGGATTGCCTTTTCTATAATAATTTATTCAAAAAATAATTTTTTACTGTCGCAAATTTTAAATATCCCAGGGAATACTTTTTCTATAGTAAATTATTCAAAAAATAATTTTCTACTGTCGCAAATTTTAATTACGCCAGGGATTGCCTTTTCTATAGTAAATTATTCAAAAAATAATTTTATACTGTCGCAAATTTTAATTGCGCCTGGGATTGCCTTTTCTATAGTAAATTATTCAAAAAATAATTTTCAACTGTCGCAAATTTTAATTACGCCAGGGATTGCCTTTTCTATAGTAAATTATTCAAAAAATAATTTTCAACTGTCGCAAATTTTAATTGCGCCAGGGATTGCCTTTTCTATAGTAAATTATTTAAAAAAATAATTTTCTACTGTCGCAAATTTTAATTACGCCAGGGATTGCCCTTTCTATAGTAAATTATTCAAAAAATAATTTTATACTGTCGCAAATTTTAATTGCGCCAGGGATTGCCTTTTCTATAGTAAATCATTCAAAAAATAATTTTCAACTGTCGCAAATTTTAATTACGCCAGGGATTGCCTTTTCTATAGTAAATTATTCAAAAAATAATTTTCAACTGTCGCAAATTTTAATTGCGCCAGGGATTGCCTTTTCTATAGTAAATTATTCAAAAAATAATTTTCTACTGTCGCAAATTTTAATTACGCCAGGGATTGCCCTTTCTATAGTAAATTATTCAAAAAATAATTTTCTACTGTCGCAAATTTTAATTGCGCCAGGGATTGCCTTTTCTATAGTAAATTATTCAAAAAATAATTTTCAACTGTCGCAAATTTTAATTACGCCAGGGATTGCCTTTTCTATAGTAAATTATTCAAAAAATAATTTTCAACTGTCGCAAATTTTAATTACGCCAGGGATTGCCTTTTCTATAGTAAATTATTCAAAAAATAATTTTCAACTGTCGCAAATTTTAATTGCGCCAGGGATTGCCTTTTCTATAGTAAATTATTTAAAAAAATAATTTTCTACTGTCGCAAATTTTAATTACGCCAGGGATTGCCCTTTCTATAGTAAATTATTCAAAAAATAATTTTATACTGTCGCAAATTTTAATTGCGCCAGGGATTGCCTTTTCTATAGTAAATCATTCAAAAAATAATTTTCAACTGTCGCAAATTTTAATTACGCCAGGGATTGCCTTTTCTATAGTAAATTATTCAAAAAATAATTTTATACTGTCGCAAATTTTAATTGCGCCAGGGATTGCCTTTTCTATAGTAAATCATTCAAAAAATAATTTTCAACTGTCGCAAATTTTAATTACGCCAGGGATTGCCTTTTCTATAGTAAATTATTCAAAAAATAAATTTCAACTGTCGCAAATTTTAATTGCGCCAGGGATTGCCTTTTCTATAGTAAATTATTCAAAAATAATTTTCAACTGTCGCAAATTTTAATTACGCCAGGGATTGCCTTTTCTATAGTAAATTCTTCAAAAAATAATTTTCAACTGTCGCAAATTTTAATTGCGCCAGGGATTGCCTTTTCTATAGTAAATTATTCCAAAAATAATTTTCTACTGTCACAAATTTTAATTACGCCAGGGATTGCCTTTTCTATAGTAAATTATTCAAAAAATAATTTTCTACTGTCGCAAATTTCAAATCCGCCAGGGATTGCCTTTTCTATAGTAAATTATTCAAAAAATAATTTTCAACTGTCGCAAATTTTAATTACGCCAGGGATTGCCTTTCTATAGTAAATTATTCAAAAAATAATTTTCAACTGTCGCAAATTTTAATTGCTCCAGGGATTGCCTTTTCTATAGTAATTTATTCAAAAAATAATTTTTTACTGTCGCAAATTTTAAATATCCCAGGGAATACTTTTTCTATAGTAAATTATTCAAAAAATAATTTTCTACTGTCGCAAATTTTAATTACGCCAGGGATTGCCTTTTCTATAGTAAATTATTCAAAAAATAATTTTATACTGTCGCAAATTTTAAATGCGCCAGGGATTGCCTTTTCTATAGTAAATTATTCAAAAAATAATTTTCAACTGTCGAAAATTTTAATTACGCCAGGGATTGCCTTTTCTATAGTAAATTATTCAAAAAATAATTTTCAACTGTCGCAAATTTTAATTGCGCCAGGGATTGCCTTTTCTATAGTAAATTATTCAAAAAATAATTTTCTACTGTCGCAAATTTTAATTACGCCAGGGATTGCGCTTTCTATAGTAAATTATTCAAAAAATAATTTTATACTGTCGCAAATTTTAATTGCGCCAGGGATTGCCTTTTCTATAGTAAATTATTCAAAGAATAATTTTCTACTGTCGCAAATTTTAATTACGCCAGGGATTGCCTTTTCTATAGTAAATTATTCAAAAAATAATTTTTTACTGTCGCAAATTTTAATTACGCCAGGGATTGCCTTTTCTATAGTAAATTATTCAAAAAATAATTTTCTACTGTCGAAAATTTCAAATCGGCCAGGGATTGCCTTTTCTATAGTAAACATTTCAAAAAATAATTTTTTAATGTCGCAAATTTTAATTACGCCAGGGATTGCCTTTTCTATAGTAAATTATTCAAAAAATAATTTTATACTGTCGCAAATTTTAATTGCGCCAGGGATTGCCTCTTCTATAGTAAATTATTCAAAAAATAATTTTTTACTGTCGCAAATTTTAATTAAGCCAGGGATTGCCTTTTCTATAGTAAATTATTCAAAAAATAATTTTCTACTGTCGCAAATTTTAATTACGCCAGGGATTGCCTTTTCTATAGTAAATTATTCAAAAAATAATTTTCTACTGTCGCAAATTTTAATTACGCCAGGAATTGCCTTTTCTATAGTAAATTATTCAAAAAATAATTTTCAACTGTCGCAAATTTTAATTACGCCAGGGATTTCCGTTTCTATAGTAAATTATTCAAAAAATAATTTTCAACTGTCGCAAATTTTAATTGCGCCAGGGATTGCCTTTTCTATAGTAAATTTTTCAAAAAATAATTTTTTACTGCCGCAAATTTTAATTACGCCAGGGATTGCCTTTTCTATAGTAAATTATTCAAAAAATAATTTTCAACTGTCGCAAATTTTAATTGCGCCAGGGATTGCCTTTTCTATAGTAAATTATTCAAAAAATAATTTTATACTGTCGCAAATTTTAATTACGCCAGGGATTGCCTTTTCTATAGTAAATTATTCAAAAAATAATTTTCAACTGTCGCAAATTTTAATTGCGCCAGGGATTGCCTTTTCTATAGTAAATTATTCAAAAAATAATTTTCTACTGTCGCAAATTTTAATTACGCCAGGGATTGCCTTTTCTATAGTA
Source organism: Dioctria linearis (assembly GCA_963930735.1). Taxonomy (NCBI): domain Eukaryota; kingdom Metazoa; phylum Arthropoda; class Insecta; order Diptera; family Asilidae; genus Dioctria; species Dioctria linearis. The sequence continues at coordinate 38,920 of CAWVNZ010000554.1, forward strand.
AATTATTCAAAAAATAATTTTATACTGTCGCAAATTTTAATTGCGCCAGGGATTGCCTTTTCTATAGTAAATTATTCAAAGAATAATTTTCTACTGTCGCAAATTTTAATTACGCCAGGGATTGCCTTTTCTATAGTAAATTATTCACAAAATAATTTTTTACTGTCGCAAATTTTAATTACGCCAGGGATTGCCTTTTCTATAGTAAATTATTCAAAAAATAATTTTCTACTGTCGCAAATTTCAAATCGGCCAGGGATTGCCTTTTCTATAGTAAACTTTTCAAAAAATAATTTTTTACTGTCGCAAATTTTAATTACGCCAGGGATTGCCTTTTTTATAGTAAATTATTCAAAAAATAATTTTATACTGTCGCAAATTTTAATTGCGCCAGGGATTGCCTCTTCTATAGTAAATTATTCAAAAAATAATTTTTTACTGTCGCAAATTTTAATTACGCCAGGGATTTCCTTTTCTATAGTAAATTATTCAAAAAATAATTTTCTACTGTCGCAAATTTTAATTACGCCAGGGATTGCCTTTTCTATAGTAAATTATTCAAAAAATAATTTTCTACTGTCGCAAATTTTAATTACGCCAGGGATTGCCTTTTCTATAGTAAATTATTCAAAAAATAATTTTCAACTGTCGCAAATTTTAATTACGCCAGGGATTGCCTTTTCTATAGTAAATTATTCAAAAAATAATTTTTTACTGTCGCAAATTTTAACTGCGCCAGGGATTGCCTTTTCTATAGTAAATTTTGCAAAAAATAATTTTCTACTGTCGCAAATTTTAATTACGCCAGGGATTGCCTTTTCTATAGTAAATTATTCAAAAAATAATTTTCAACTGTCGCAAATTTTAATTGCGCCAGGGATTGCCTTTTCTATAGTAAATTATTCAAAAAATAATTTTCTACTGTCGCAAATTTTAATTACGCCAGGGATTGCCTTTTCTATAGTAAATTATTCAAAAAATAATTTTATACTGTCGCAAATTTTAATTGCGCCAGGGATTGCCTTTTCTATAGTAAATTATTCAAAAAATAATTTTCAACTGTCGCAAATTTTAATTACGCCAGGGTTTGCCTTTTCTATAGTAAATTATTCAAAAAATAATTTTCTACTGTCGCAAATTTTAATTACGCCAGGGATTGCCTCTTCTATAGTAAATTATTCAAAAAATAATTTTCTACTGTCGCAAATTTTAATTACGCCAGGGATTGCCTTTCCTATAGTAAATTATTCAAAAAATAATTTTATACTGTCGCAAATTTTAATTGCGCCAGGGATTGCCTCTTCTATAGTAAATTATTCAAAAAATAATTTTTTACTGTCGCAAATTTTAATTACGCCAGGGATTTCCTTTTCTATAGTAAATTATTCAAAAAATAATTTCCTACTGTCGCAAATTTTAATTACGCCAGGGATTGCCTTTTCTATAGTAAATTATTCAAAAAATAATTTTCTACTGTCGCAAATTTTAATTACGCCAGGGATTGCCTTTTCTATAGTAAATTATTCAAAAAATAATTTTCAACTGTCGCAAATTTTAATTACGCCAGGGATTGCCTTTTCTATAGTAAATTATTCAAAAAATAATTTTCTACTGTCGCAAATTTTAATTACGCCAGGGATTGCCTTTTCTATAGTAAATTATTCAAAAAATAATTTTCAACTGTGGCAAATTTTAATTACGCCAGGGATTGCCCTTTCTATAGTAAATTATTCAAAAAATAATTTTTTACTGTCGCAAATTTTAATTACGCCAGGGATTGCCTTTTCAATAGTAAATTATTCAAAAAATAATTTTCTACTGTCGCAAATTTCAAATCGGCCAGGGATTGCCTTTTCTATAGTAAACTTTTCAAAAAATAATTTTTTACTCTCGCAAATTTTAATTACGCCAGGGATTGCCTTTTCTATAGTAAATTATTCAAAAAATAATTTTATACTGTCGCAAATTTTAATTGCGCCAGGGATTGCCTTTTCTATAGTAAATTATTCAAAAAATAATTTTCAACTGTCGCAAATTTTAATTACGCCAGGGATTGCCTTTTCTATAGTAAATTATTCAAAAAATAATTTTCAACTGTCGCAAATTTTAATTGCGCCAGGGATTGCCTTTTCTATAGTAAATTATTCAAAAAATAATTTTCTACTGTCGCAAATTTTAATTACGCCAGGGATTGCCCTTTCTATAGTAAATTATTCAAAAAATAATTTTATACTGTCGCAAATTTTAATTGCGCCAGGGATTGCCTTTTCTATAGTAAATTATTCAAAGAATAATTTTCTACTGTCGCAAATTTTAATTACGCCAGGGATTGCCTTTTCTATAGTAAATTTTTCAAAAAATAATTTTTTACTGCCGCAAATTTTAATTACGCCAGGGATTGCCTTTTCTATAGTAAATTATTCAAAAAATAATTTTCAACTGTCGCAAATTTTAATTGCGCCAGGGATTGCCTTTTCTATAGTAAATTATTCAAAAAATAATTTTATACTGTCGCAAATTTTAATTACGCCAGGGATTGCCTTTTCTATAGTAAATTATTCAAAAAATAATTTTCAACTGTCGCAAATTTTAATTGCGCCAGGGATTGCCTTTTCTATAGTAAATTATTCAAAAAATAATTTTCTACTGTCGCAAATTTTAATTACGCCAGGGATTGCCTTTTCTATAGTAAATTATTCAAAAAATAATTTTATACTGTCGCAAATTTTAATTGCGCCAGGGATTGCCTTTTCTATAGTAAATTATTCAAAGAATAATTTTCTACTGTCGCAAATTTTAATTACGCCAGGGATTGCCTTTTCTATAGTAAATTATTCACAAAATAATTTTTTACTGTCGCAAATTTTAATTACGCCAGGGATTGCCTTTTCTATAGTAAATTATTCAAAAAATAATTTTCTACTGTCGCAAATTTCAAATCGGCCAGGGATTGCCTTTTCTATAGTAAACTTTTCAAAAAATAATTTTTTACTGTCGCAAATTTTAATTACGCCAGGGATTGCCTTTTTTATAGTAAATTATTCAAAAAATAATTTTATACTGTCGCAAATTTTAATTGTGCCAGGGATTGCCTCTTCTATAGTAAATTATTCAAAAAATAATTTTTTACTGTCGCAAATTTTAATTACGCCAGGGATTTCCTTTTCTATAGTAAATTATTCAAAAAATAATTTTCTACTGTCGCAAATTTTAATTACGCCAGGGATTGCCTTTTCTATAGTAAATTATTCAAAAAATAATTTTCTACTGTCGCAAATTTTAATTACGCCAGGGATTGCCTTTTCTATAGTAAATTATTCAAAAAATAATTTTCAACTGTCGCAAATTTTAATTACGCCAGGGATTGCCTTTTCTATAGTAAATTATTCAAAAAATAATTTTTTACTGTCGCAAATTTTAACTGCGCCAGGGATTGCCTTTTCTATAGTAAATTTTGCAAAAAATAATTTTCTACTGTCGCAAATTTTAATTACGCCAGGGATTGCCTTTTCTATAGTAAATTATTCAAAAAATAATTTTCAACTGTCGCAAATTTTAATTGCGCCAGGGATTGCCTTTTCTATAGTAAATTATTCAAAAAATAATTTTCTACTGTCGCAAATTTTAATTACGCCAGGGATTGCCTTTTCTATAGTAAATTATTCAAAAAATAATTTTATACTGTCGCAAATTTTAATTGCGCCAGGGATTGCCTTTTCTATAGTAAATTATTCAAAAAATAATTTTCAACTGTCGCAAATTTTAATTACGCCAGGGATTGCCTTTTCTATAGTAAATTATTCAAAAAATAATTTTCTACTGTCGCAAATTTTAATTACGCCAGGGATTGCCTTTTCTATAGTAAATTATTCAAAAAATAATTTTCTACTGTCGCAAATTTTAATTACGCCAGGGATTGCCTTTCCTATAGTAAATTATTCAAAAAATAATTTTATACTGTCGCAAATTTTAATTGCGCCAGGGATTGCCTCTTCTATAGTAAATTATTCAAAAAATAATTTTTTACTGTCGCAAATTTTAATTACGCCAGGGATTTCCTTTTCTATAGTAAATTATTCAAAAAATAATTTCCTACTGTCGCAAATTTTAATTACGCCAGGGATTGCCTTTTCTATAGTAAATTATTCAAAAAATAATTTTCTACTGTCGCAAATTTTAATTACGCCAGGGATTGCCTTTTCTATAGTAAATTATTCAAAAAATAATTTTCAACTGTCGCAAATTTTAATTACGCCAGGGATTGCCTTTTCTATAGTAAATTATTCAAAAAATAATTTTCTACTGTCGCAAATTTTAATTACGCCAGGGATTGCCTTTTCTATAGTAAATTATTCAAAAAATAATTTTCAACTGTGGCAAATTTTAATTACGCCAGGGATTGCCCTTTCTATAGTAAATTATTCAAAAAATAATTTTTTACTGTCGCAAATTTTAATTACGCCAGGGATTGCCTTTTCAATAGTAAATTATTCAAAAAATAATTTTCTACTGTCGCAAATTTCAAATCGGCCAGGGATTGCCTTTTCTATAGTAAACTTTTCAAAAAATAATTTTTTACTCTCGCAAATTTTAATTACGCCAGGGATTGCCTTTTCTATAGTAAATTATTCAAAAAATAATTTTATACTGTCGCAAATTTTAATTGCGCCAGGGATTGCCTTTTCTATAGTAAATTATTCAAAAAATAATTTTCAACTGTCGCAAATTTTAATTACGCCAGGGATTGCCTTTTCTATAGTAAATTATTCAAAAAATAATTTTCAACTGTCGCAAATTTTAATTGCGCCAAGGATTGCCTTTTCTATAGTAAATTATTCAAAAAATAATTTTCTATTGTCGCAAATTTTAATTACGCCAGGGATTGCCCTTTCTATAGTAAATTATTCAAAAAATAATTTTATACTGTCGCAAATTTTAATTGCGCCAGGGATTGCCTTTTCTATAGTAAATTATTCAAAGAATAATTTTCTACTGTCGCAAATTTTAATTACGCCAGGGATTGCCTTTTCTATAGTAAATTATTCAAAAAATAATTTTTTACTGTCGCAAATTTTAATTACGCCAGGGATTGATTGCCTTTTCTATAGTAAATTATTCAAAAAATAATTTTCTACTGTCGCAAATTTCAAATCGGCCAGGGATTGCCTTTTCTATAGTAAACTTTTCAAAAAATAATTTTTTACTGTCGCAAATTTTAATTACGCCAGGGATTGCCTTTTCTATAGTAAATTATTCAAAAAATAATTTTATACTGTCGCAAATTTTAATTGCGCCAGGGATTGCCTCTTCTATAGTAAATTATTCAAAAAATAATTTTTTACTGTCGCAAATTTTAATTAAGCCAGGGATTGCCTTTTCTATAGTAAATTATTCAAAAAATAATTTTCTACTGTCGCAAATTTTAATTACGCCAGGGATTGCCTTTTCTATAGTATATTATTCAAAAAATAATTTTCTACTGTCGCAAATTTTAATTACGCCAGGGATTGCCTTTTCTATAGTAAATTATTCAAAAAATAATTTTCAACTGTCGCAAATTTTAATTACGCCAGGGATTGCCCTTTCTATAGTAAATTATTCAAAAAATAATTTTCTATTGTCGCAAATTTTAAGTGCGCCAGGGATTGCCTTTTCTATAGTAAATTTTGCAAAAAATAATTTTCTACTGTCGCAAATTTTAATTACGCCAGGGATTGCCTTTTCTATAGTAAATTATTCAAAAAATAATTTTCAACTGTCGCAAATTTTAATTGCACCAGGGATTGCCTTTTCTATAGTAAATTTTTCAAAAAATAATTTTTTACTGTCGCAAGTTTTAATTACGCCAGGGATTGCCTTTTCTATAGTAAATTATTCAAAAAATAATTTTCAACTATCGCAAATTTTAATTGCGCCAGGGATTGCCTTTTCTATAGTAAATTATTCAAAAAATAATTTTATACTGTCGCAAATTTTAATTACGCCAGGGATTGCCTTTTCTATAGTAAATTATTCAAAAAATAATTTTCAACTGTCGCAAATTTTAATTGCGCCAGGGATTGCCTTTTCTATAGTAAATTTTTCAAAAAATAATTTTTTACTGTCGCAAGTTTTAATTACGCCAGGGATTGCCTTTTCTATAGTAAATTATTCAAAAAATAATTTTCAACTATCGCAAATTTTAATTGCGCCAGGGATTGCCTTTTCTATAGTAAATTATTCAAAAAATAATTTTATACTGTCGCAAATTTTAATTACGCCAGGGATTGCCTTTTCTATAGTAAATTATTCAAAAAATAATTTTTTACTGTCGCAAATTTTAATTACGCCAGGGATTTCCTTTTCTATAGTAAATTATTCAAAAAATAATTTTCTACTGTCGCAAATTTTAATTACGCCAGGGATTGCCTTTTCTATAGTAAATTATTCAAAAAATAATTTTCTACTGTCGCAAATTTTAATTACGCCAGGGATTGCCTTTTCTATAGTAAATTATTCAAAAAATAATTTTCAACTGTCGCAAATTTTAATTACGCCAGGGATTGCCTTTTCTATAGTAAATTATTCAAAAAATAATTTTTTACTGTCGCAAATTTTAAGTGCGCCAGGGATTGCCTTTTCTATAGTAAATTTTGCAAAAAATAATTTTCTACTGTCGCAAATTTTAATTACGCCAGGGATTGCCTTTTCTATAGTAAATTATTAAAAAAATAATTTTCAACTGTCGCAAATTTTAATTGCGCCAGGGATTGCCTTTTCTATAGTAAATTATTCAAAAAATAATTTTCTACTGTCGCAAATTTTAATTACGCCAGGGATTGCCTTTTCTATAGTAAATTATTCAAAAAATAATTTTATACTGTCGCAAATTTTAATTGCGCCAGGGATTGCCTTTTCTATAGTAAATTATTCAAAGAATAATTTTCTACTGTCGCAAATTTTAATTACGCCAGGGATTGCCTTTTCTATAGTAAATTATTCAAAAAATAATTTTCTAGTGTCGCAAATTTTAATTACGCCAGGGATTGCCTTTTCTATAGTAAATTATTCAAAAAATAATTTTCTACTGTCGCAAATTTTAATTACGCCAGGGATTGCCTTTTCTATAGTAAATTATTCAAAAAATAATTTTCAACTGTCGCAAATTTTAATTACGCCAGGGATTGCCTTTTCTATAGTAAATTATTCAAAAAATAATTTTTTACTGTCGCAAATTTTAAGTGCGCCAGGGATTGCCTTTTCTATAGTAAATTTTGCAAAAAATAATTTTCTACTGTCGCAAATTTTAATTACGCCAGGGATTGCCTTTTCTATAGTAAATTATTCAAAAAATAATTTTCAACTGTCGCAAATTTTAATTGCGCCAGGGATTGCCTTTCTATAGTAAATTTTTCAAAAAATAATTTTTTACTGTCGCAAATTTTAATTACGCCAGGGATTGCCTTTTCTATAGTAAATTATTCAAAAAATAATTTTCAACTGTCGCAAATTTTAATTGCGCCAGGGATTGCCTTTTCTATAGTAAATTATTCAAAAAATAATTTTATACTGTCGCAAATTTTAATTACGCCAGGGATTGCCTTTTCTATAGTAAATTATTCAAAAAATAATTTTCAACTGTCGCAAATTTTAATTGCGCCATGGATTGCCTTTTCTATAGTAAATTATTCAAAAAATAATTTTATACTGTCGCAAATGTTAATTGCGCCAGGGATTGCCTTTTCTATAGTAAATTATTCAAAAAATGATTTTCTACTGTCGCAAATTTCAAATCGGCCAGGGATTGCCTTTTCTATAGTAAACTTTTCAAAAAATAATTTTTTACTGTCGCAAATTATAATTACGCCAGGGATTGCCTTTTCTATAGTAAATTATTCAAAAAATAATTTTATACTGTCGCAAATTTTAATTGCGCCAGGGATTGCCTCTTCTATAGTAAATTATTCAAAAAATAATTTTTTACTGTCGCAAATTTTAATTACGCCAGGGATTGCCTTTTCTACAGTAAATTATTCAAAAAATAATTTTCTACTGTCGCAAATTTAAATTACGCCAGGGATTGCCTTTTCTATAGTAAATTATTCAAAAAATAATTTTCTACTGTCGCAAATTTTAATTACGCCAGGGATTGCCTTTTCTATAGTAAATTATTCAAAAAAGAATTTTCAACTGTCGCAAATTTTAATTACGCCAGGGATTGCCTTTTCTATAGTAAATTATTCAAAAAATAATTTTTTACTCGCGCAAATTTTAAGTGCGCCAGGGATTGCCTTTTCTATAGTAAATTTTGCAAAAAATAATTTTCTACTGTCGCAAATATTAATTACGCCAGGGATTGCCTTTTCTATAGTAAATTATTCAAAAAATAATTTTCAACTGTCGCAAATTTTAATTGCGCCAGGGATTGCCTTTTCTATAGTAAATTTTTCAAAAAATAATTTTTTACTGTCGCAAATTTTAATTACGCCAGGGATTGCCTTTTCTATAGTAAATTATTCAAAAAATAATTTTCAACTGTCGCAAATTTTAATTGCGCCAGGGATTGCCTTTTCTATAGTAAATTATTCAAAAAATAATTTTATACTGTCGCAAATTTTAATTACGCCAGGGATTGCCTTTTATATAGTAAATTATTCAAAAAATAATTTTCAACTGTCGCAAATTTTAATTGCGCCAGGGATTGCCTTTTCTATAGTAAATTATTCAAAAAATAATTTTCAACTGTCGCAAATTTTAATTGCGCCATGGATTGCCTTTTCTATAGTAAATTATTCAAAAAATAATTTTATACTGTCGCAAATTTTAATTGCGCCAGGGATTGCCTTTTCCATAGTAAATTATTCAAAAAATAATTTTCTACTGTCGCAAATTTCAAATCGGACAGGGATTGCCTTTTCTATAGTAAACTTTTCAAAAAATAATTTTTTACTGTCGCAAATTTTAATTACGCCAGGGATTGCCTTTTCTATAGTAAATTATTCAAAAAATAATTTTCAACTGTCGCAAATTTTATTTGCGCCAGGGATTGCCTTTCTATAGTAAATTTTTCAAAAAATAATTTTTTACTGTCGCAAATTTTAATTACGCCACGGATTGCCTTTTCTATAGTAAATTATTCAAAAAATAATTTTCAACTGTCGCAAATTTTAATTGCGCCAGGGATTGCCTTTTCTATAGTAAATTATTCAAAAAATAATTTTATACTGTCGCAAATTTTAATTACGCCAGGGATTGCCTTTTCTATAGTAAATTATTCAAAAAATAATTTTCAACTGTCGCAAATTTTAATTGCGCCATGGATTGCCTTTTCTATACTAAATTATTCAAAAAATAATTTTATACTGTCGCAAATGTTAATTGCGCCAGGGATTGCCTTTTCTATAGTAAATTATTCAAAAAATAATTTTCTACTGTCGCAAATTTCAAATCGGCCAGGGATTGCCTTTTCTATAGTAAACTTTTCAAAAAATAATTTTTTACTGTCGCAAATTTTAATTACGCCAGGGATTGCCTTTCCTATAGTAAATTATTCAAAAAATAATTTTATACTGTCGCAAATTTTAATTGCGCCAGGGATTGCCTCTTCTATAGTAAATTATTCAAAAAATAATTTTTTACTGTCGCAAATTTTAATTACGCCAGGGATTGCCTTTTCTACAGTAAATTATTCAAAAAATAATTTTCTACTGTCGCAAATTTAAATTACGCTAGGGATTGCCTTTTCTATAGTAAATTATTCAAAAAATAATTTTCTGCTGTCGCAAATTTTAATTACGCCAGGGATTGCCTTTTCTATAGTAAATTATTCAAAAAATAATTTTCAACTGTCGCAAATTTTAATTACGCCAGGGATTGCCTTTTCTATAGTAAATTATTCAAAAAATAATTTTTTACTAGCGCAAATTTTAAGTGCGCCAGGGATTGCCTTTTCTATAGTAAATTTTGCAAAAAATAATTTTCTACTGTCGCAAATTTTAATTGCGCCAGGGATTGCCTTTTCCATAGTAAATTATTCAAAAAATAATTTTCTACTGTCGCAAATTTCAAATCGGACAGGGATTGCCTTTTCTATAGTAAACTTTTCAAAAAATAATTTTTTACTGTCGCAAATTTTAATTACGCCAGGGATTGCCTTTTCTATAGTAAATTATTCAAAAAATAATTTTATACTGTCGCAAATTTTAATTGCGCCAGGGATTGCCTCTTCTATAGTAAATTATTCAAAAAATAATTTTTTACTGTCGCAAATTTTAATTACGCCAGGGATTGCCTTTTCTACAGTAAATTATTCAAAAAATAATTTTCTACTGTCGCAAATTAAAATTACGCCAGGGATTGCCTTTTCTATAGTAAATTATTCAAAAATAATTTTCTACTGTCGCAAATTTTAATTACGCCAGGGATTGCCTTTTCTATAGTAAATTATTCAAAAAATAATTTTCAACTGTCGCAAATTTTAATTACGCCTAGGATTGCCTTTTCTATAGTAAATTATTCAAAAAATAATTTTTTACTGTCGCAAATTTTAAGTGCGCCAGGGATTGCCTTTTCTATAGTAAATTTTGCAAAAAATAATTTTCTACTGTCGCAAATTTTAATTACGCCAGGGATTGCCTTTTCTATAGTAAATTATTCAAAAAATAATTTTCAACTGTCGCAAATTTTAATTGCGCCAGGGATTGCCTTTTCTATAGTAAATTTTTCAAAAAATAATTTTTTACTGTCGCAAATTTTAATTACGCCAGGGATTGCCTTTTCTATAGTAAATTATTCAAAAAATAATTTTCAACTGTCGCAAATTTTAATTGCGCCAGGGATTGCCTTTTCTATAGTAAATTATTCAAAAAATAATTTTATACTGTCGCAAATTTTAATTACGCCAGGGATTGCCTTTTCTATAGTAAATTATTCAAAAAATAATTTTCAACTGTCGCAAATTTTAGTTGCGCCAGGGATTGCCTTTTCTATAGTAAATTATTCAAAAAATAATTTTCTACTGTCGCAAATTTTAATTACGCCAGGGATTGCCATTTCTATAGTAAATTATTCAAAAAATAATTCTATACTGTCGCAAATTTTAATTGCGCCAGGGATTGCCTTTTCTGTAGTAAATTATTCAAAGAATAATTTTCTACTGTCGCAAATTTTAATTACGCCAGGGATTGCCTTTTCTATAGTAAATTATTCAAAAAATAATTTTTTACTGTCGCAAATTTTAATTACGCCAGGGATTGCCTTTTCTATAGTAAATTATTCAAAAAATAATTTTCTACTGTCGCAAATTTCAAATCGGCCAGGGATTGCCTTTTCTATAGTAAACTTTTCAAAAAATAATTTTTTACTGTCGCAAATTTTAATTACGCCAGGGATTGCGTTTTCTATAGTAAATTATTCAAAAATAATTTTATACTGTCGCAAATTTTAATTACGCCAGGGATTGCCTCTTCTATAGTAAATTATTCAAAAAATAATTTTTTACTGTCGCAAATTTTAATTACGCCAGGGATTGCCTTTTCTATAGTAAATTATTCAAAAAATAATTTTCAACTGTCGCAAATTTTAATTACGCCAGGGATTGCCTTTTCTATAGTAAATTTTGCAAAAAATAATTTTCTACTGTCGCAAATTTTAATTACGCCAGGGATAGCCTTTTCTATAGTAAATTATTCAAAAAATAATTTTTTACTGTCGCAAATTTTAATTACGCCAGAGATTGCCTTTTCTATAGTAAATTATTCAAAAAATAATTTTCAACTGTCGCAAATTTTAATTACGCCAGGGATTGCCTTTTCTATAGTAAATTATTCAAAAAATAATTTTTTACTGTCGCAAATTTTAAGTGCGCCAGGGATTGCCTTTTCTATAGTAAATTTTGCAAAAAATAATTTTCTACTTTCGCAAATTTTAATTACGCCAGGGATTGCCTTTTCTATAGTAAATTATTCAAAAAATAATTTTCAACTGTCGCAAATTTTAATTGCGCCAGGGATTGCCTTTTCTATAGTAAATTTTTCAAAAATAATTTTTTACTGTCGCAAATTTTAATTACGCCAGGGATTGCCTTTTCTATAGTAAATTATTCAAAAAATAATTTTCAACTGTCGCAAATTTTAATTGCGCCAGGGATTGCCTTTTCTATAGTAAATATTGCAAAAAATAATTTTATACTGTCGCAAATTTTAATTACGCCAGGGATTGCCTTTTCTATAGTAAATTATTCAAAAAATAATTTTTTACTGTCGCAAATTTTAATTACGCCAGGGATTGCTTTTCTATAGTAAATTTTGCAAAAAAATAATTTTTTACTGTCGCAAATTTCAAATCCGCCAGGGATTGCCTTTCTATAGTAAATTATTCAAAAAATAATTTTTTACTATCGCAAATTTTAATTGCGCCAGGGATTGCCCTTTCTATAGTAAATTATTCAAAAAATAATTTTTTACTGTCGCAAATTTTAATTACGCCAGGAATTGCCTTTTCTATAGTAAATTATTCAAAAAATAATTTTTTACTGTCGCAAATTTTAAGTGCGCCAGGGATTGCCTTTTCTATAGTAAATTATTCAAAAAATAATTTTTTACTGTCGCAAATTTTAATTACGCCAGGGATTGATTGCCTTTTCTATAGTAAATTATTCAAAAAATAATTTTCTACTGTCGCAAATTTCAAATCCGCCAGGGATTGCCTTTTCTAAAGTAAATTATTCAAAAAATAATATTTTACTGTCGCAATTTTTAATTGCGCCAGGGATTGCCTTTTCTATAGTAAATTATTCAAAAAATAATTTTATATTGTCGCAAATTTTAATTACGCCAGGGATTGCCTTTTCTATAGTAAATTATTCAAAAAATAATTTTTTACTATCGCAAATTTTAATTGCGCCAGGGATTGCCTTTTCTATAGTAAATTATTCAAAAAATAATTTTTTACTGTCGCAAATTTTAATTACGCCAGGAATTGCCTTTTCTATAGTAAATTATTCAAAAAATAATTTTTTACTGTCGCAAATTTTAAGTGCGCCAGGGATTGCCTTTTCTATAGTAAATTATTCAAAAAATAATTTTTTACTGTCGCAAATTTTAATTACGCCAGGGATTGCCTTTTCTATAGTAAATTATTCAAAAAATAATTTTCTACTGTCGCAAATTTCAAATCCGCCAGGGATTGCCTTTTCTATAGTAAATTATTCAAAAAATAATTTTTACTGTCGCAAATTTTAATTGCGCCAGGGATTGCCTTTTCTATAGTAAATTATTCAAAAAATAATTTTTTACTGTCGCAAATTTTAATTACGCCAGGGATTGCCTTTTCTATAGTAAATTATTCAAAAAATAATTTTCTACTGTCGCAAATTTCAAATCCGCCAGGGATTGCCTTTTATATAGTAAATTATTCAAAAAATAATTTTCAACTGTCGCAAATTTTAATTGCGCCAGGGATTGTCTTTTCTATAGTAAATTATTCAAAAAATAATTTTCTATTGTCGCAAATTTTAATTACGCCAGGGATTGCCTTTTCTATAGTAAATTATTCAAAAAATAATTTTCTACTGTCGCAAATTTCAAATCCGCCAGGGATTACCTTTTCTATAGTAAATTATTCACAAATTAATTTTTTACTGTCGCAAATTTTAATTGCGCCAGGGATTGCCTTTTCTATAGTAAATTATTCAAAAAATAATTTTCTACTGTCGCAAATTTTAAATACGCCAGGCATTGCCTTTTCTATAGTAAATTATTCAAAAAATAATTTTCTACTGTCGCAAATTTTAATTACGCCAGGGATTTTTTCTATAGTAAATTATTCAAAAAATAATTTCTACTGCCGCAAATTTTAATTACTCCAGGGATTGCCTTTTCTATAGTAAACTTTCAAAAAATAATTTTCTACTGTCGCAAATTTTAATTGCGCCAGGGATTGCCTTTTCTACAGTAAATTTTGCAAAAAATAATTTTTTACTGTCGCAAATTTTAATTGCGTCAGGGATTGCCTTTTCTATAGTAAACTTTTCAAAAAATAATTTTCTACTGTCGCAAATTTTAATTACGCCAGGGATTGCCTTTTCTATAGTAAATTATTCAAAAAATAATTTTTTACTGTCGCAAATTTTAAATATCCCAGGGATTGCCTTTTCTATAGTAAATTATTCAAAAAATAATTTTATACTGTCGCAAATTTTAAATACGCCAGGGATTGCCTTTTCTATATTAAATTTTGCAAAAAAATAATTTTTTACTGTCGCTAATTTCAAATCCGCCAAGGATTGCCTTTTCTATAGTAAATTATTCAAAAAATAATTTTATACTGTCGCAAGTTTTAATTGCGCCAGGGATTGCCTTTTCTACAGTAAATTTTGCAAAAAATAATTTTTTACTGTCGCAAATTTTAATTACGCCAGGGATTGCCTTTTGTATAGTAAATTATTCAAAAAATAATTTTTTACTGTCGCAAATTTTAAGTGCGCCAGGGATTGCCTTTTCTATAGTAAATTATTCAAAAAATAATTTTTTACTGTCACAAATTTTAATTGCGCCAGGTATTGCCTTTTCTATAGTAAATTATTCAAAAAATAATTTTCAACTGTCGCAAATTTTAATTACTCCAGGGATTGCCTTTTCTATAGTAAATTATTCAAAAAATAATTTTCAACTGTCGCAAATTTTAATTACGCCAGGGATTGCCTTTTCTATAGTAAATTTTGCAAAAAATAATTTTCAACTGTCGCAAATTTTAATTACGCCAGGGATTGCCTTTTCTATAGTAAATTATTCAAAAAATAATTTTTTACTGTCGCAAATTTTAATTGCGTCAGGGATTCCCTTTTCCATAGTAAATTATTCAAAAAATAATTTTTTACTGTCGCAAATTTTAATTGCGCCAGGGATTGCCTTTTCTATAGTAAACTTTTCAAAAAATAATTTTCGACTGTCGCAAATTTTAATTACGCCAGGGATTGCCTTTTCTATAGTAAATTTTGCAAAAAATAATTTTCAACTGTCGCAAATTTTAATTACGCCAGGGATTGCCTTTTCTATAGTAAACTTTTCAAAAAATAATTTTCAACTGTCGCAAATTTCAAATCCGCCAGGGATTGCCTTTTCTATAGTAAATTTTGCAAAAAATAATTTTCAACTGTCGCAAATTTTAATTACGCCAGGGATTGCCTTTTCTACAGTAAATTATTCAAAAAATAATTTTTTACTGTCGCAAATTTTAATTACGCCAGGGATTGCCTTTTCTATAGTAAATTATTCAAAAAATAATTTTTTACTGTCGCAAATTTTAATTGCGCCAGGGAGTGCCTTTTCTATAGTAAATTATTCAAAAAATAATTTTCAACTGTCGCAAATTTTAAATCGGCCAGGGATTGCCTTTTCTATAGTAAATTATTCAAAAAATAATTTTTTACTATCGCAAGTTTAAATTGCGCCAGGGATTGCCTTTTCTATAGTAAATTATTCAAAAAATAATTTTTTACTGTCGCAAATTTTAATTACGCCAGGGATTGCCTTTTCTATAGTAAATTATTCAAAAAATAATTTTCAACTGTCGCAAATTTTAATTACGCCAGGGATTGCCTTTTCTATAGTAAATTATTCAAAAAATAATTTTTTACTGTCGCAAATTTTAAGTGCGCCAGGGATTGCCTTTTCTATAGTAAATTATTCAAAAAATAATTTTTTACTGTCGCAAATTTTAAGTGCGCCAGGGATTGCCTTTTCTATAGTAAATTATTCAAAAAATAATTTTTTACTGTCGCAAATTTTAATTACGCCAGGGATTGCCTTTTCTATAGTAAATTATTCAAAAAATAATTTTCAACTGTCGCAAATTTTAATTACGCCAGGGATTGCCTTTTCTTTAGTAAATTATTCAAAAAATAATTTTCTACTGTCGCAAATTTTAATTACGCCAGGGATTGCCTTTTCTATAGTAAATTATTCAAAAAATAATTTTTTACTGTCGCAAATTTTAAGTGCGCCAGGGATTGCCTTTTCTATAGTAAATTATTCAAAAAATAATTTTTTACTGTCGCAAATTTTAATTGCGCCAGGGATTGCCTTTTCTATAGTAAATTATTCAAAAAAAATTGTTATACTGTCGCAAATTTTAAGTGCGCCAGGGATTGCCTTTTCTATAGTAAATTATTCAAAAAATAATTTTCTACTTTCGCAAATTTTAAGTGCGCCAGGGATTGCCTTTTCTATAGTAAATTATTCAAAAAATAATTTTTTACTGTCGCAAATTTTAAGTGCGCCAGGGATTGCCTTTTCTATAGTAAATTATTCAAAAAATAATTTTTTACTGTCGCAAATTTTAAGTGCGCCAGGGATTGCCTTTTCTATAGTAAATTATTCAAAAAATAATTTTTTACTGTCGCAAATTTTAATTACGCCACGGATTGCCTTTTCTATAGTAAATTATTCAAAAAATAATTTTCAACTGTCGCAAATTTTAATTACGCCAGGGATTGCCTTTTCTATAGTAAATTATTCAAAAAATAATTTTCAACTGTCGCAAATTTTAATCACGCCAGGGATTGCCTTTTCTATAGTAAATTATTCAAAAAATAATTTTTTACTGTCGCAAATTTTAAGTGCGCCAGGGATTGCCTTTTCTATAGTAAATTCTGCAAAAAATAATTTTCTACTGTCGGAAATTTCAAATCCGCCAGGGATTGCCTTTTCTATAGTAAATTATTCAAAAAATAATTTTTTACTGTCGCAAATTTTAAGTGCGCCAGGGATTGCCTCTTCTATAGTAAATTATTCAAAAAATAATTTTTTACTGTCGCAAATTTGATTACGCCAGGGATTGCCTTTTCTATAGTAAATTATTCAAAAAATAATTTTCAACTGTGGCAAATTTTAATTACGCCAGGGATTGCCTTTTCTATAGTAAATTATTCAAAAAATAATTTTTTACTGTCGCAAATTTTAATTACGCCAGGGATTGCCTTTTCTATAGTAAATTATTCAAAAAATAATTTTCAACTGTCGCAAATTTTAATTACGCCAGGGATTGCCTTTTCTATAGTAAATTATTCACAAAATAATTTTTTACTGTCGCAAATTTTAATTGCGCCAGGGATTGCCTTTTCTATAGTAAATTATTCAAAAAATAATTTTTTACTGTCGCAAATTTTAAGTGCGCCAGGGATTGCCTTTTCTATAGTAAATTCTGCAAAAAATAATTTTCTACTGTCGGAAATTTCAAATCCGCCAGGGATTGCCTTTTCTATAGTAAATTATTCAAAAAATTATTTTCAACTGTCGCAAATTTTAATTACGCCAGGGATTGCCTTTTCTATAGTAAATTATTCAAAAAATAATTTTCAACTGTCGCAAATTTTAATTACGCCAGGGATTGCCTTTTCTATAGTAAACTTTTCAAAAAATAATTTTCAACTGTCGCAAATTTCAAATCCGTCAGGGATTGCCTTTTCTATAGTAAATTTTGCAAAAAATAATTTTCAACTGTCGCAAATTTTAATTACGCCAGGGATTGCCTTTTCTACAGTAAATTATTAAAAAATTATTTTTTACTGTCGCAAATTTTAATTACGCCAGGGATTGCCTTTTCTATAGTAAATTATTCAAAAAATAATTTTCTACTGTCGCAAATTTCAAATCCGCCAGGGATTGCCTTTTCTATAGTAAATTATTCAAAAAATAATTTTTTACTATCGCAAGTTTTAATTGCGCCAGGGATTGCCTTTTCTATAGTAAATTATTCAAAAAATAATTTTTTACTGTCGCAAATTTTAAGTGCGCCAGGGATTGCCTTTTCTATAGTAAATTATTCAAAAAATAATTTTCAAATGTCGCAAATTTTAATTGCGCCAGGGATTGCCTTTTCTATAGTAAATTATTCAAAAAATAATTTTCAACTGTCGCAAATTTTAATTACGCCGGGATTGCCTTTTCTATAGTAAATTATTCAAACAATAATTTTCAACTGTCGCAAATTTTAATTACGCCAGGGATTGCCTTTTCTATAGTAAACTTTTCAAAAAATAATTTTCAACTGTCGCAAATTTCAAATCCGCCAGGGATTGCATTTTCTATAGTAAATTTTGCAAAAAATAATTTTCAACTGTCGCAAATTTTAATTACGCCAGGGATTGCCTTTTCTACACTAAATTATTAAAAAAATAATTTTACACTGTCGCAAATTTTAATTACGCCAGGGATTGCCTTTTCTATAGTAAATTATTCAAAAAATAATTTTCTACTGTCGCAAATTTCAAATCCGCCAGGGATTGCCTTTTCTATAGTAAATTATTCAAAAAATAATTTTTTACTGTCGCAAGTTCTAATTGCGCCAGGGATTGCCTTTTCTATAGTAAATTATTCAAAAAATAATTTTTTACTGTCGCAAATTTTAATTACGCCAGGGATTGCCTTTTCTATAGTAAATTATTCAAAAAATAATTTTCAACTGTCGCAAATTTTAATTGCGCCTGGGATTGCCTTTTCTACAGTAAATTATTCAAAAAATAATTTTTTACTGTCGCAAATTTTAAATACGCCAGGGATTGCCTTTTCTATAGTAAATTATTCAAAAAATAATTTTTTACTGTCGCAAATTTTAATTGCGCCAGGGATTGCCTTTTCTATAGTAAATTATTCAAAAAATAATTTTCAACTGTCGCAAATTTTAATTGCGCCAGGGATTGCCTTTTCTATAGTAAATTATTCAAAAAATAATTTTTTACTGTCGCAAATTTCAAATCCGCCAGGGATTGCCTTTTCTATAGTAAATTATTGAAAAAATATTTTTATCTGTCGCAAATTTTAATTACGCCAGGGATTGCCTTTTCTATAGTAAATTATTCAAAAAATAATGTTTTACTGTCGCAAATTTTAAACCCGCCAGGGATTGCCTTTTCTATAGTAAATTATTCAAAAAAAAATTTTATACTATCGCAAATTTTAGGTGCGCCAGGGATTGCCTTTTCTATAGTAAATTATTCAAAAAATAATTTTATAATGTCGCAAATTTTAAGTGCGCCAGGGATTGCCTTTTCTATAGTAAATTATTCAAAAAATAATTTTTTACTGTCGCAAATTTTAATTGCGCCAGGGATTGCCTTTTCTATAGTAAATTATTCAAAAAATAATTTTCAACTGTCGCAAATTTTAATTACGCCAGGGATTGCCTTTTCTATAGTAAATTATTCAAAAAATAATTTTTTACTGTCGCAAATTTTAATTGCGCCAGGGATTGCCTTTTCTATAGTAAATTATTCAAAAAATAATTTTTTACTGTCGCAAATTTTAAGTGCGCAAGGGATTGCATTTTCTATAGTAAATTATTCAAAAAATAATTTTCAAATGTCGCAAATTTTAATTGCGCCAGGGATTGCCTTTTCTATAGTAAATTATTCAAAAAATAATTTTCTACTTTCGCAAATTTTAATTACGCCAGGGATTGCCTTTTCAATAGTAAATTATTCAAAAAATAATTTTCTACTGTCGCAAATTTCAAATCCGCCATGGATTGCCTTTTCTATAGTAAATTATTCCAAAAATAATTTTCAACTGTCGCAAATTTTAATTACGCCAGGGATTGCCTTTTCTATAGTAAATTATTCAAAAAATAATTTTCAACTGTCGCAAATTTTAATTGCGCCAGGGATTGCCTTTTCTTTAGTAAATTATTCAAAAAATAATTTTCTACTGTCGCAAATTTTAATTACGCCAGGGATTGCCTTTTCTATAGTAAATTATTCAAAAAATAATTTTCTACTGTCTCAAATTTTAATTACGCCAGGGATTGCCTTTTCTATAGTAAACTTTTCAAAAAATAATTTTCAACAGTCGCAAATTTTAATTGCGCCAGGGATTGCCTTTTCTATAGTAAATTATTCAAAAAATAATTTTTTACTGTCGCAAATTTCAAATTCGCCAGGGATTGCCTTTTCTATAGTAAATTATTCAAAAAATAATTTTCTACTGTCGCAAATTTCAAATCCGCCAGGGATTGCCTTTTCTATAGTAAATTATTCAAAAAATAATTTTCAACTCTCGCAAATTTTAATTACGCCAGGGATTGCCTTTCTATAGTAAATTATTCAAAAAATAATTTTCAACTGTCGCAAATTTTAACTGCGCCAGGGATTGCCTTTTCTATAGTAAATTATTCAAAGAATAATTTTTTACTGTCGCAAATTTTCAATATCCCAGCGATTGCCTTTTCTATAGTAAATTATTCAAAAAATAATTTTCTACTGTCGCAAATTTTAATTACGCCAGGGATTGCCTTTTCTATAGTAAATTATTCAAAAAATAATTTTATACTGTCGCAAATTTTAATTGCGCCAGGGATTGCCTTTTCTATAGTAAATTATTCAAAAAATAATTTTCAACTGTCGCAAATTTTAATTACGCCAGGGATTGCCTTTTCTATAGTAAATTATTCAAAAAATAATTTTCAACTGTCGCAAATTTTAATTGCGCCAGGGATTGGCTTTTCTATAGTAAATTATTCAAAAAATAATTTTCTACTGTCGCAAATTTTAATTACGCCAGGGATTGCCTTTTCTATAGTAAATTATTCAAAGAATAATTTTTTACTGTCGCAAATTTTCAATATCCCAGCGATTGCCTTTTCTATAGTAAATTATTCAAAAAATAATTTTCTACTGTCGCAAATTTTAATTACGCCAGGGATTGCCTTTTCTATAGTAAATTATTCAAAAAATAATTTTATACTGTCGCAAATTTTAATTGCGCCAGGGATTGCCTTTTCTATAGTAAATTATTCAAAAAATAATTTTCAACTGTCGCAAATTTTAATTACGCCAGGGATTGCCTTTTCTATAGTAAATTATTCAAAAAATAATTTTCAACTGTCGCAAATTTTAATTGCGCCAGGGATTGGCTTTTCTATAGTAAATTATTCAAAAAATAATTTTCTACTGTCGCAAATTTTAATTACGCCAGGGATTGCCTTTTCTATAGTAAATTATTCAAAAAATAATTTTATACTGTCGCAAATTTTAATTGTGCCAGGGATTGCCTTTTCTATAGTAAATTATTCAAAAAATAATTTTCTACTGTCGCAAATTTTAATTAGGCCAGGGATTGCCTTTTCTATAGTAAATTATTCAAAAAATAATTTTTTACTGTCGCAAATTTTAATTACGCCAGGGATTGCCTTTTCTATAGTAAATTATTCAAAAAATAATTTTCTACTGTCGCAAATTTCAAATCCGCCAGGGATTGCCTTTTCTATAGTAAATTATTCAAAAAATAATTTTCAACTGTCGCAAATTTTAATTACACCAGGGATTGCCTTTCTATAGTAAATTATTCAAAAAATAATTTTCAACTGTCGCAAATTTTAATTGCGCCAGGGATTGCCTTTTCTATAGTAAATTATTCAAAAAATAATTTTTTACTGTCGCAAATTTTAAATATCCCAGGGATTGCCTTTTCTATAGTAAATTATTCAAAAAATAATTTTCTACTGTCGCAAATTTTAATTACGCCAGGGATTGCCTTTTCTATAGTAAATTATTCAAAAAATAATTTTTTACTGTCGCAAATTTTAATTGCGCCAGGGATTGCCTTTTCTATAGTAAATTATTCAAAAAATAATTTTCAACTGTCGCAAATTTTAATTACGCCAGGGATTGCCTTTTCTATAGTAAATTATTCAAAAAATAATTTTTTACTGTCGCAAATTTTAATTGCGCCAGGGATTGCCTTTTCTATAGTAAATTATTCAAAAAATAATTTTCAATTGTCGCAAATTTTAATTACGCCAGGGATTGCCTTTTCTATAGTAAATTATTCAAAAAATAATTTTTTACTGTCGCAAATTTTAATTGCGCCAGGGATTGCCTTTTCTATAGTAAATTATTCAAAAAATAATTTTTTACTGTCGCAAATTTTAAGTGCGCCAGGGATTGCCTTTTCTATAGTAAATTATTCAAAAAATAATTTTCAAATGTCGCAAATTTTAATTGCGCCAGGGATTGCCTTTTCTATAGTAAATTATTCAAAAAATAATTTTCTACTTTCGCAAATTTTAATTACGCCAGGGATTGCCTTTTCAATAGTAAATTATTCAAAAAATAATTTTCTACTGTCGCAAATTTCAAATCCGCCATGGATTGCCTTTTCTATAGTAAATTATTCAAAAAATAATTTTCAACTGTCGCAAATTTTAATTACGCCAGGGATTGCCTTTTCTATAGTAAACTTTTCAAAAAATAATTTTCAACAGTCGCAAATTTTAATTGCGCCAGGGATTGCCTTTTCTATAGTAAATTATTCAAAAAATAATTTTTTACTGTCGCAAATTTCAAATTCGCCAGGGATTGCCTTTTCTATAGTAAATTATTCAAAAAATAATTTTCTACTGTCGCAAATTTTAATTGCGCCAGGGATTGCCTTTTCTACAGTAAATTTTTCAAAAAATAATTTTTTACCGTCGCAAATTTTAAGTGCGCCAGGGATTGCCTTTTCTATAGTAAATTATTCAAAAAATAATTTTCAACTGTCGCAAATTTTAATTACGCCAGGGATTGCCTTTTCTATAGTAAATTATTCAAAAAATAATTTTCTACTGTCGCAAATTTTAATTACGCCAGGGATTGCCTTTTATGTAGTAAATTATTCAAAAAATAATTTTCTACTGTCGCAAATTTCAAATCCGCCAGGGATTGCCTTTTCTATAGTAAATTATTCAAAAAATAATTTTCAACTGTCGCAAATTTTAATTACGCCAGGGATTGCCTTTCTATAGTAAATTATTCAAAAAATAATTTTCAACTGTCGCAAATTTTAATTGCGCCAGGGATTGCCTTTTCTATAGTAAATTATTCAAAAAATAATTTTTTACTGTCGCAAATTTTAAATATCCCAGGGATTGCCTTTTCTATAGTAAATTATTCAAAAAATAATTTTCTACTGTCGCAAATTTTAGTTACGCCAAGGATTGCCTTTTCTATAGTAAATTATTCAAAAAATAATTTTATACTGTCGCAAATTTTAATTGCGCCAGGGATTGCCTTTTCTATAGTAAATTATTCAAAAAATAATTTTCAAGTGTCGCAAATTTTAATTACGCCAGGGATTGCCTTTTCTATAGTAAATTATTCAAAAAATAATTTTCAACTGTCGCAAATTTTAATTGCGCCAGGGATTGCCTTTTCTATAGTAAATTATTCAAAAAATAATTTTCTACTGTCGTAAATTTTAATTACGCCAGGGATTGCCTTTTCTATAGTAAATTATTCAAAAAATAATTTTCAACTGTCGCAAATTTTAATTGCGCCAGGGATTGCCTTTTCTATAGTAAATTATTCAAAAAATAATTTTCTACTGTCGCAAATTTTAATTACGCCAGGGATTGCCTTTTCTGTAGTAAATTATTCAAAAAATAATTTTCTACTGTCGCAAATTTCAAATCCGCCAGGGATTGCCTTTTCTATAGTAAATTATTCAAAAAATAATTTTCAACTGTCGCAAATTTTAATTACGCCAGGGATTGCCTTTCTATAGTAAATTATTCAAAAAATAAATTTCAACTGTCGCAAATTTTAATTGCGCCAGGGATTGCCTTTTCTATTGTAAATTATTCAAAAAATAATTTTTTACTGTCGCAAATTTTAAATATCCCAGGGATTGCCTTTTCTATAGTAAATTATTCAAAAAATTATTTTCTACTGTCGCAAATTTTAATTACGCCAGGGATTGCCTTTTCTATAGTAAATTATTCAAAAAATAATTTTATACTGTCGCAAATTTTAATTGCGCCAGGGATTGCCTTTTCTATAGTAAATTATTCAAAAAATAATTTTCAACTGTCGCAAATTTTAATTACGCCAGGGATTGCCTTTTCTATAGTAAATTATTCAAAAAATAATTTTCAACTGTCGCAAATTTTAATTGCGCCAGGGATTGCCTTTTCTATAGTAAATTATTCAAAAAATAATTTTCTACTGTCGCAAATTTTAATTACGCCAGGGATTGCCTTTTCTATAGTAAATTATTCAAAAAATAATTTTATACTGTCGCAAATTTCAAATCCGCCAGGGATTGCCTTTTCTATAGTAAATTATTCAAAAAATAATTTTCTACTGTCGCAAATTTTAATTAGGCCAGGGATTGCCTTTTCTATAGTAAATTATTCAAAAAATAATTTTTTACTGTCGCAAATTTTAATTACGCCAGGGATTGCCTTTTCTATAGTAAATTATTCAAAAAATAATTTTCTACTGTCGCAAATTTCAAATCCGCCAGGGATTGCCTTTTCTATAGTAAATTATTCAAAAAATAATTTTCAACTGTCGCAAATTTTAATTACGCCAGGGATTGCCTTTCTATAGTAAATTATTCAAAAAATAATTTTCAACTGTCGCAAATTTTAATTGCGCCAGGGATTACCTTTTCTATAGTAAATTATTCAAAAAATAATTTTTTACTGTCGCAAATTTTAAATATCCCAGGGATTGCCTTTTCTATAGTAAATTATTCAAAAAATAATTTTCTACTGTCGCAAATTTTAATTACGCCAGGTATTGCCTTTTCTATAGTAAATTATTCAAAAAATAATTTTTTACTGTCGCAAATTTTAATTGCGCCAGGGATTGCCTTTTCTATAGTAAATTATTCAAAAAATAATTTTTTATTGTCGCAAATTTTAATTGCGCCAGGGATTGCCTTTTCTATAGTAAATTATTCAAAAAATAATTTTCAACTGTCGCAAATTTTAATTACGCCACGGATTGCCTTTTCTATAGTAAATTATTCAAAAAATAATTTTTTACTGTCGCAAATTTTAATTGCGCCAGGGATTGCCTTTTCTATAGTAAATTATTCAAAAAATAATTTTTTACTGTCGCAAATTTTAAGTGCGCCAGGGATTGCCTTTTCTATAGTAAATTATTCAAAAAATAATTTTCAAATGTCGCAAATTTTAATTACGCCAGGGATTGCCTTTTCTATAGTAAATTATTCAAAAAATAATTTTTTACTGTCGCAAATTTTAATTGCGCCAGGGATTGCCTTTTCTATAGTAAATTATTCAAAAAATAACTTTCTACTTTCGCAAATTTTAATTACGCCAGGGATTGCCTTTTCAATAGTAAATTATTCAAAAAATAATTTTCTACTGTCGCAAATTTCAAATCCGCCATGGACTGCCTTTTCTATAGTAAATTATTCAAAAAATAATTTTCAACTGTCGCAAATTTTAAATATCCCAGGGATTGCCTTTTCTATAGTAAATTATTCAAAAAATATTTTTCAACTGTCGCAAATTTTAATTGCGCCAGGGATTGCCTTTTCTATAGTAAATTATTCAAAAAATAATTTTCAACTGTCGCAAATTTTAATTACGCCAGGGATTGCCTTTTCTATACTAAATTATTCAAAAAATAATTTTTTACTGTCGCAAATTTTAATTGCGCCAGGGATTGCCTTTTCTATAGTAAATTATTCAAAAAATAATTTTTTACTGTCGCAAATTTTAAGTGCGCCAGGGATTGCTTTTCTATAGTAAATTATTCAAAAAATAATTTTCAAATGTCGCAAATTTTAATTGCGCCAGGGATTGCCTTTTCTATAGTAAATTATTCAAAAAATAATTTTCTACTTTCGCAAATTTTAATTACGCCAGGGATTGCCTTTTCAATAGTAAATTATTCAAAAAATAATTTTCTACTGTCGCAAATTTCAAATCCGCCATGGATTGCCTTTTCTATAGTAAATTATTCAAAAAATAATTTTTTACTGTCGCAAATTTTAAATATCCCAGGGATTGCCTTTTCTATAGTAAATTATTCAAAAAATATTTTTCAACTGTCGCAAATTTTAATTGCGCCAGGGATTGCCTTTTCTTTAGTAAATTATTCAAAAAATAATTTTCTACTGTCGCAAATTTTAATTACGCCAGGGATTGCCTTTTCTATAGTAAATTATTCAAAAAATAATTTTCTACTGTTTCAAATTTTAATTACGCCAGGGATTGCCTTTTCTATAGTAAACTTTTCAAAAAATAATTTTCAACAGTCGCAAATTTTAATTGCGCCAGGGATTGCCTTTTCTATAGTAAATTATTCAAAAAATAATTTTCAACTGTCGCAAATTTTAATTACGCCAGGGATTGCCTTTTCTATAGTAAATTATTCAAAAAATAATTTTTTACTGTCGCAAATTTTAATTACGCCAGGGATTGCCTTTTCTGTAGTAAATTATTCAAAAAATAATTTTCTACTGTCGCAAATTTTAATTACGCCAGGGATTGCCTTTTCTATAGTAAATTATTCAAAAAATAATTTTATACTGTCGCAAATTTCAAATCCGCCAGGGATTGCCTTTTCTATAGTAAATTATTCAAAAAATAATTTTCAACTGTCGCAAATTTTAATTACGCCAGGGATTGCCTTTCTATAGTAAATTATTCAAAAAATAATTTTCAACTGTCGCAAATTTTAATTGCGCCAGGGATTGCCTTTTCTATAGTAAATTATTCAAAAAATAATTTTTTACTGTGGCAAATTTTAAATATCCCAGGGATTGCCTTTTCTATAGTAAATTATTCAAAAAATAATTTTCTACTGTCGCAAATTTTAATTACGCCAAGGATTGCCTTTTCTATAGTAAATTATTCAAAAATTAATTTTATACTGTCGCAAATTTTAATTGCGCCAGGGATTGCCTTTTCTATAGTAAATTATTCAAAAAATAATTTTCAACTGTCGCAAATTTTAATTACGCCAGGGATTGCCTTTTCTATAGTAAATTATTCAAAAAATAATTTTCAACTGTCGCAAATTTTAATTGCGCCAGGGATTGCCTTTTCTATAGTAAATTATTCAAAAAATAATTTTCTACTGTCGCAAATTTTAATTACGCCAGGGATTGCCTTTTCTATAGTAAATTATTCAAAAAATAATTTTCAACTGTCGCAAATTTTAATTGCGCCAGGGATTGCCTTTTCTATAGTAAATTATTCAAAAAATAATTTTCTACTGTCGCAAATTTTAATTACGCCAGGGATTGCCTTTTCTGTAGTAAATTATTCAAAAAATAATTTTCTACTGTCGCAAATTTCAAATCCGCCAGGGATTGCCTTTTCTATAGTAAATTATTCAAAAAATAATTTTCAACTGTCGCAAATTTTAATTACGCCAGGGATTGCCTTTCTATAGTAAATTATTCAAAAAATAATTTTCAACTGTCGCAAATTTTAATTGCGCCAGGGATTGCCTTTTCTATAGTAAATTATTCAAAAAATAATTTTTTACTGTCGCAAATTTTAAATATCCCAGGGATTGCCTTTTCTATAGTAAATTATTCAAAAAATTATTTTCTACTGTCGCAAATTTTAATTACGCCAGGGATTGCCTTTTCTATAGTAAATTATTCAAAAAATAATTTTATACTGTCGCAAATTTTAATTGCGCCAGGGATTGCCTTTTCTATAGTAAATTATTCAAAAAATAATTTTCAACTGTCGCAAATTTTAATTACGCCAGGGATTGCCTTTTCTATAGTAAATTATTCAAAAAATAATTTTCAACTGTCGCAAATTTTAATTGCGCCAGGGATTGCCTTTTCTATAGTAAATTATTCAAAAAATAATTTTCTACTGTCGCAAATTTTAATTACGCCAGGGATTGCCTTTTCTATAGTAAATAATTAAAAAAATAATTTTATACTGTCGCAAATTTCAAATCCGCCAGGGATTGCCTTTTCTATAGTAAATTATTCAAAAAATAATTTTCTACTGTCGCAAATTTTAATTAGGCCAGGGATTGCCTTTTCTATAGTAAATTATTCAAAAAATAATTTTTTACTGTCGCAAATTTTAATTACGCCAGGGATTGCCTTTTCTATAGTAAATTATTCAAAAAATAATTTTCTACT
This sequence comes from Dioctria linearis, assembly GCA_963930735.1. Taxonomy (NCBI): domain Eukaryota; kingdom Metazoa; phylum Arthropoda; class Insecta; order Diptera; family Asilidae; genus Dioctria; species Dioctria linearis. Next base: position 66,807 of record CAWVNZ010000554.1, read on the forward strand.
GTCGCAAATTTCAAATCCGCCAGGGATTGCCTTTTCTATAGTAAATTATTCAAAAAATAATTTTCAACTGTCGCAAATTTTAATTACGCCAGGGATTGCCTTTCTATAGTAAATTATTCAAAAAATAATTCTCAACTGTCGCAAATTTTAATTGCGCCAGGGATTGCCTTTTCTATAGTAAATTATTCAAAAAATAATTTTTTACTGTCGCAAATTTTAAATATCCCAGGGATTGCCTTTTCTATAGTAAATTATTCAAAAAATAATTTTCTACTGTCGCAAATTTTAATTACGCCAGGGATTGCCTTTTCTATAGTAAATTATTCAAAAAATAATTTTTTACTGTCGCAAATTTTAATTGCGCCAGGGATTGCCTTTTCTATAGTAAATTATTCAAAAAATAATTTTTTATTGTCGCAAATTTTAATTGCGCCAGGGATTGCCTTTTCTATAGTAAATTATTCAAAAAATAATTTTCAACTGTCGCAAATTTTAATTACGCCAGGGATTGCCTTTTCTATAGTAAATTATTCAAAAAATAATTTTTTACTGTCGCAAATTTTAATTGCGCCAGGGATTGCCTTTTCTATAGTAAATTATTCAAAAAATAATTTTTTACTGTCGCAAATTTTAAGTGCGCCAGGGATTGCCTTTTCTATAGTAAATTATTCAAAAAATAATTTTCAAATGTCGCAAATTTTAATTGCGCCAGGGATTGCCTTTTCTATAGTAAATTATTCAAAAAATAATTTTCTACTTTCGCAAATTTTAATTACGCCAGGGATTGCCTTTTCAATAGTAAATTATTCAAAAAATAATTTTCTACTGTCGCAAATTTCAAATCCGCCATGGATTGCCTTTTCTATAGTAAATTATTCAAAAAATAATTTTCAACTGTCGCAAATTTTAATTACGCCAGGGATTGCCTTTTCTTTAGTAAATTATTCAAAAAATATTTTTCAACTGTCGCAAATTTTAATTGCGCCAGGGATTGCCTTTTCTTTAGTAAATTATTCAAAAAATAATTTTCTACTGTCGCAAATTTTAATTACGCCAGGGATTGCCTTTTCTATAGTAAATTATTCAAAAAATAATTTTCTACTGTCTCAAATTTTAATTACGCCAGGGATTGCCTTTTCTATAGTAAACTTTTCAAAAAATAATTTTCAACAGTCGCAAATTTTAATTGCGCCAGGGATTGCCTTTTCTATAGTAAATTATTCAAAAAATAATTTTTTTCTGTCGCAAATTTCAAATTCGCCAGGGATTGCCTTTTCTATAGTAAATTATTCAAAAAATAATTTTCTACTGTCGCAAATTTTAATTGCGCCAGGGATTGCCTTTTCTACAGTAAATTTTTCAAAAAATAATTTTTTACTGTCGCAAATTTTAAGTGCGCCAGGGATTGCCTTTTCTATAGTAAATTATTCAAAAAATAATTTTCAACTGTCGCAAATTTTAATTGCGCCAGGGATTGCCTTTTCTATAGTAAATTATTCAAAAAATAATTTTCTACTGTCGCAAATTTTAATTACGCCAGGGATTGCCTTTTCTGTAGTAAATTATTCAAAAAATAATTTTCTACTGTCGCAAATTTCAAATCCGCCAGGGATTGCCTTTTCTATAGTAAATTATTCAAAAAATAATTTTCAACTATCGCAAATTTTAATTACGCCAGGGATTGCCTTTTCTATAGTAAATTATTCAAAAAATAATTTTCAACTGTCGCAAATTTTAATTGCGCCAGGGATTGCCTTTTCTATAGTAAATTATTCAAAAAATAATTTTTTACTGTCGCAAATTTTAAATATCCCAGGGATTGCCTTTTCTATAGTAAATTATTCAAAAAATAATTTTCTACTGTCGCAAATTTTAATTACGCCAGGGATTGCCTTTTCTATAGTAAATTATTCAAAAAATAATTTTATACTGTCGCAAATTTTAATTGCGCCAGGGATTGCCTTTTCTATAGTAAATTATTCAAAAAATAATTTTCAACTGTCGCATATTTTAATTACGCCAGGGATTGCCTTTTCTATAGTAAATTATTCAAAAAATAATTTTCAACTGTCGCAAATTTTAATTGCGCCAGGGATTGCCTTTTCTATAGTAAATTATTCAAAAAATAATTTTCTACTGTCGCAAATTTTAATTACGCCAGGGATTGCCTTTTCTATAGTAAATTATTCAAAAAATAATTTTATACTGTCGCAAATTTTAATTGTGCCAGGGATTGCCTTTTCTATAGTAAATTATTCAAAAAATAATTTTCTACTGTCGCAAATTTTAATTAGGCCAGGGATTGCCTTTTGTATAGTAAATTATTCAAAAAATAATTTTTTACTGTCGCAAATTTTAATTACGCCAGGGATTGCCTTTTCTATAGTAAATTATTCAAAAAATAATTTTCTACTGTCGCAAATTTCAAATCCGCCAGGGATTGCCTTTTCTATAGTAAATTATTCAAAAAATAATTTTCAACTGTCGCAAATTTTAATTACGCCAGGGATTGCCTTTCTATAGTAAATTATTCAAAAAATAATTTTCAACTGTCGCAAATTTTAATTGCGCCAGGGATTGCCTTTTCTATAGTAAATTATTCAAAAAATAATTTTTTACTGTCGCAAATTTTAAATATCCCAGGGATTGCCTTTTCTATAGTAAATTATTCAAAAAATAATTTTCTACTGTCGCAAATTTTAATTACGCCAGGGATTGCCTTTTCTATAGTAAATTATTCAAAAAATAATTTTATACTGTCGCAAATTTTAATTGCGCCAGGGATTGCCTTTTCCATAGTAAATTATTCAAAAAATAATTTTCAACTGTCGCAAATTTTAATTGCGCCAGGGATTGCCTTTTCTATAGTAAATTATTCAAAAAATAATTTTCTACTGTCGCAAATTTTAATTACGCCAGGGATTGCCTTTTCTATAGTAAATTATTCAAAAAATAATTTTCTACTGTCGCAAATTTCAAATCCGCCAGGGATTGCCTTTTCTATAGTAAATTATTCAAAAAATAATTTTCAACTGTCGCAAATTTTAATTACGCCAGGGATTGCCTTTCTATAGTAAATTATTCAAAAAATAATTTTCAACTGTCGCAAATTTTAATTGCGCCAGGGATTGCCTTTTCTATAGTAAATTATTCAAAAAATAATTTTTTACTGTCGCAAATTTTAAATATCCCAGGGATTGCCTTTTCTATAGTAAATTATTCAAAAAATAATTTTCTACTGTCGCAAATTTTAATTACGCCAGGGATTGCCTTTTCTATAGTAAATTATTCAAAAAATAATTTTATACTGTCGCAAATTTTAATTGCGCCAGGGATTGCCTTTTCTATAGTAAATTATTCAAAAAATAATTTTCAACTGTCGCAAATTTTAATTACGCCAGGGATTGCCTTTTCTATAGTAAATTATTCAAAAAATAATTTTCAACTGTCGCAAATTTTAATTGCGCCAGGGATTGCCTTTTCTATAGTAAATTATTCAAAAAATAATTTTCTACTGTCGCAAATTTTAATTACGCCAGGGATTGCCTTTTCTATAGTAAATTATTCAAAAAATAATTTTCTACTGTCGCAAATTTCAAATCCGCCAGGGATTGCCTTTTCTATAGTAAATTATTCAAAAAAAAAAGTTTCAACTGTCGCAAATTTTAATTACGCCAGGTATTGCCTTTCTATAGTAAATTATTCAAAAAATAATTTTCAACTGTCGCAAATTTTAATTGCGCCAGGGATTGCCTTTTCTATAGTAAATTATTCAAAAAATAATTTTTTACTGTCGCAAATTTTAAATTTCCCAGGGATTGCCTTTTCTATAGTAAATTATTCAAAAAATAATTTTCTACTGTCGCAAATTTTAATTACGCCAGGGATTGCCTTTTCTATAGTAAATTATTCAAAAAATAGTTTTATACTGTCGCAAATTTTAATTGCGCCAGGGATTGCCTTTTCTATAGTAAATTATTCAAAAAATAATTTTCAACTGTCGCAAATTTTAATTACGACATGGATTGCCTTTTCTATAGTAAATTATTCAAAAAATAATTTTCTACTGTCGCAAATTTTAATTAGGCCAGGGATTGCCTTTTATATAGTAAATTATTCAAAAAATAATTTTTTACTGTCGCAAATTTTAATTACGCCAGGGATTGCCTTTTTTATAGTAAATTATTCAAAAAATAATTTTCTACTGTCGCAAATTTCAAATCCGCCAGGGATTGCCTTTTCTATAGTAAATTATTCAAAAAATAATTTTCAACTGTCGCAAATTTTAATTACGCCAGGGATTGCCTTTCTATAGTAAATTATTCAAAAAATAATTTTCAACTGTCGCAAATTTTAATTGCGCCAGGGATTGCCTTTTCTATAGTAAATTATTCAAAAAATAATTTTTTACTGTCGCAAATTTTAAATATCCCAGGGATTGCCTTTTCTATAGTAAATTATTCAAAAAATAATTTTCTACTGTCGCAAATTTTAATTACGCCAGGGATTGCCTTTTCTATAGTAAATTATTCAAAAAATAATTTTATACTGTCGCAAATTTTAATGGGGCCAGGGATTGCCTTTTCTATAGTAAATTATTCAAAAAATAATTTTCAACTGTCGCAAATTTTAATTACGCCAGGGATTGCCTTTTCTATAGTAAATTATTCAAAAAATAATTTTCAACTGTCGCAAATTTTAATTGCGCCAGGGATTGCCTTTTCTATAGTAAATTATTCAAAAAATAATTTTCTACTGTCGCAAATTTTAATTACGCCAGGGATTGCCTTTTCTATAGTAAATTATTCAAAAAATAATTTTCTACTGTCGCAAATTTCAAATCCGCCAGGGATTGCCTTTTCTATAGTAAATTACTCAAAAAATAATTTTCAACTGTCGCAAATTTTAATTACGCCAGGGATTGCCTTTCTATAGTAAATTATTCAAAAAATAATTTTCAACTGTCGCAAATTTTAATTGCGCCAGGGATTGCCTTTTCTATAGTAAATTATTCAAAAAATAATTTTTTACTGTCGCAAATTTAAAATATCCCAGGGATTGCCTTTTCTATAGTAAATTATTCAAAAAATAATTTTCAACTGTCGCAAATTTTAATTACGCCAGGGATTGCCTTTTCTATAGTAAATTATTCAAAAAATAATTTTCAACTGTCGCAAATTTTAATTGCGCCAGGGATTGCCTTTTCTATAGTACATTATTCAAAAAATAATTTTCAACTGTCTCAAATTTTAATTACGCCAGGGATTGCCTTTTCTATAGTAAATTATTCAAAAAATAATTTTCAACTGTCGCAAATTTTAATTGCGCCAGGGATTGCCTTTTCTATAGTAAATTATTCAAAAAATAATTTTCTACTGTCGCAAATTTTAATTACGCCAGGGATTGCCTTTTCTATAGGAAATTATTCAAAAAATAATTTTATACTGTCGCAAATTTTAATTGTGCCAGGGATTGCCTTTTCTATAGTAAATTATTCAAAAAATAATTTTCTACTGTCGCAAATTTTAATTAGGCCAGGGATTGCCTTTTCTATAGTAAATTATTCAAAAAATAATTTTTTACTGTCGCAAATTTTAATTACGCCAGGGATTGCCTTTTCTATAGTAAATTATTCAAAAAATAATTTTCTACTGTCGCAAATTTTAATTGCGCCAGGGATTGCCTTTTCTATAGTAAATTATTCAAAAAATAATTTTCAACTGTCGCAAATTTTAATTACGCCAGGGATTGCCTTTCTATAGTAAATTATTCAAAAAATAATTTTCAACTGTCGCAAATTTTAATTGCGCCAGGGATTGCCTTTTCTATAGTAAATTATTCAAAAAATAATTTTTTACTGTCGCAAATTTTAAATATCCCAGGGATTGCCTTTTCTATAGTAAATTATTCAAAAAATAATTTCCTACTGTCGCAAATTTTAATTACGCCAGGGATTGCCTTTTCTATAGTAAATTATTCAAAAAATAATTTTATACTGTCGCAAATTTTAATTGCGCCAGGGATTGCCTTTTCTATAGTAAATTATTCAAAAAATAATTTTTTACTGTCGCAAATTTTAATTACGCCAGGGATTGCCTTTTCTATAGTAAATTATTCAAAAAATAATTTTCTACTGTCGCAAATTTTAATTGCGCCAGGGATTGCCTTTTCTATAGTAAATTATTCAAAAAATAATTTTCAACTGTCACAAATTTTAATTACGCCAGGGATTGCCTTTCTATAGTAAATTATTCAAAAAATAATTTTCAACTGTCGCAAATTTTAATTGCGCCAGGGATTGCCTTTTCTATAGTAAATTATTCAAAAAATAATTTTTTACTGTCGCAAATTTTAAATATCCCAGGGATTGCCTTTTCTATAGTAAATTATTCAAAAAATAATTTTCTACTGTCGCAAATTTTAATTACGCCAGGGATTGCCTTTTCTATAGTAAATTATTCAAAAAATAATTTTATACTGTCGCAAATTTTAATTGCGCCAGGGATTGCCTTTTCTATAGTAAATTATTCAAAAAATAATTTTCAACTGTCGCAAATTTTAATTGCGCCATGGATTGCCTTTTCTTTAGTAAATTATTCAAAAAATAATTTTCTACTGTCGCAAATTTTAATTACGCCAGGGATTGCCTTTTCTATAGTAAATTATTCAAAAAATAATTTTCTACTGTCTCAAATTTTAATTACGCCAGGGATTGCCTTTTCTATAGTAAACTTTTCAAAAAATAATTTTCAACAGTCGCAAATTTTAATTGCGCCAGGGATTGCCTTTTCTATAGTAAATTATTCAAAAAATAATTTTCAACTGTCGCAAATTTTAATTGCGCCAGGGATTGCCTTTTCTTTAGTAAATTATTCAAAAAATAATTTTCTACTGTCTCAAATTTTAATTACGCCAGGGATTGCCTTTTCTATAGTAAACTTTTCAAAAAATAATTTTCAACAGTCGCAAATTTTAATTGCGCCAGGGATTGCCTTTTCTATAGTAAATTATTCAAAAAATAATTTTTTACTGTCGCAAATTTCAAATTCGCCAGGGATTGCCTTTTCTATAGTAAATTATTCAAAAAATAATTTTCTACTGTCGCAAATTTTAATTGCGCCAGGGATTGCCTTTTCTACAGTAAATTTTTCAAAAAATAATTTTTTACTGTCGCAAATTTTAAGTGCGCCAGGGATTGCCTTTTCTATAGTAAATTATTCAAAAAATAATTTTCAACTGTCGCAAATTTTAATTGCGCCAGGGATTGCCTTTTCTATAGTAAATTATTCAAAAAATAATTTTCTACTGTCGCAAATTTTAATTACCCCAAGGATTGCCTTTTCTGTAGTAAATTATTCAAAAAATAATTTTCTACTGTCGCAAATTTCAAATCCGCCAGGGGTTGCCTTTTCTATAGTAAATTATTCAAAAAATAATTTTCAACTGTCGCAAATTTTAATTACGCCAGGGATTGCCTTTCTATAGTAAATTATTCAAAAAATAATTTTCAACTGTCGCAAATTTTAATTACGCCAGGGATTGCCTTTTCTATAGTAAATTATTCAAAAATAATTTTTTACTGTCGCAAATTTTAAATATCCCAGGGATTGCCTTTTCTATAGTAAATTATTCAAAAAATAATTTTCTACTATCGCAAATTTTAATTACGCCAGGGATTGCCTTTTCTATAGTAAATTATTCAAAAAATAATTTTATACTGTCGCAAATTTTAATTGCGCCAGGGATTGCCTTTTCTATAGTAAATTATTCAAAAAATAATTTTCAACTGTCGCAAATTTTAATTACGCCAGGGATTGCCTTTTCTATAGTAAATTATTCAAAAAATAATTTTCAACTGTCGCAAATTTTAATTGCGCCAGGGATTGCCTTTTCTATAGTAAATTATTCAAAAAATAATTTTCTACTGTCGCAAATTTTAATTACGCCAGGGATTGCCTTTTCTATAGTAAATTATTCAAAAAATAATTTTATACTGTCGCAAATTTTAATTATGCCAGGGATTGCCTTTTCTATAGTAAATTATTCAAAAAATAATTTTCTACTGTCGCAAATTTTAATTAGGCCAGGGATTGCCTTTTCTATAGTAAATTATTCAAAAAATAATTTTTTACTGTCGCAAATTTTAATTACGCCAGGGATTGCCTTTTCTATAGTAAATTATTCAAAAAATAATTTTCTACTGTCGCAAATTTCAAATCCGCCAGGGATTGCCTTTTCTATAGTAAATTATTCAAAAAATAATTTTCAACTGTCGCAAATTTTAATTGCGCCAGGGATTGCCTTTTCTATAGTAAATTATTCAAAAAATAATTTTCAACTGTCACAAATTTTAATTACGCCAGGGATTGCCTTTCTATAGTAAATTATTCAAAAAATAATTTTCAACTGTCGCAAATTTTAATTGCGCCAGGGATTGCCTTTTCTATAGTAAATTATTCAAAAAATAATTTTTTACTGTCGCAAATTTTAAATATCCCAGGGATTGCCTTTTCTATAGTAAATTATTCAAAAAATAATTTTCTACTGTCGCAAATTTCAAATCCGCCAGGGATTGCCTTTTCTATAGTAAATTATTCAAAAAATAATTTTTTACTGTCGCAAATTTTAATTACGCCAGGGATTGCCTTTTCTATAGTAAATTATTCAAAAAATAATTTTCTACTGTCGCAAATTTTAATTGCGCCAGGGATTGCCTTTTCTATAGTAAATTATTCAAAAAATAATTTTCAACTGTCACAAATTTTAATTACGCCAGGGATTGCCTTTCTATAGTAAATTATTCAAAAAATAATTTTCAACTGTCGCAAATTTTAATTGCGCCAGGGATTGCCTTTTCTATAGTAAATTATTCAAAAAATAATTTTTTACTGTCGCAAATTTTAAATATCCCAGGGATTGCCTTTTCTATAGTAAATTATTCAAAAAATAATTTTCTACTGTCGCAAATTTTAATTACGCCAGGGATTGCCTTTTCTATAGTAAATTATTCAAAAAATAATTTTATACTGTCGCAAATTTTAATTGCGCCAGGGATTGCCTTTTCTATAGTAAATTATTCAAAAAATAATTTTCAACTGTCGCAAATTTTAATTGCGCCATGGATTGCCTTTTCTTTAGTAAATTATTCAAAAAATAATTTTCTACTGTCGCAAATTTTAATTACGCCAGGGATTGCCTTTTCTATAGTAAATTATTCAAAAAATAATTTTCTACTGTCTCAAATTTTAATTACGCCAGGGATTGCCTTTTCTATAGTAAACTTTTCAAAAAATAATTTTCAACAGTCGCAAATTTTAATTGCGCCAGGGATTGCCTTTTCTATAGTAAATTATTCAAAAAATAATTTTCAACTGTCGCAAATTTTAATTGCGCCAGGGATTGCCTTTTCTTTAGTAAATTATTCAAAAAATAATTTTCTACTGTCTCAAATTTTAATTACGCCAGGGATTGCCTTTTCTATAGTAAACTTTTCAAAAAATAATTTTCAACAGTCGCAAATTTTAATTGCGCCAGGGATTGCCTTTTCTATAGTAAATTATTCAAAAAATAATTTTTTACTGTCGCAAATTTCAAATTCGCCAGGGATTGCCTTTTCTATAGTAAATTATTCAAAAAATAATTTTCTACTGTCGCAAATTTTAATTGCGCCAGGGATTGCCTTTTCTACAGTAAATTTTTCAAAAAATAATTTTTTACTGTCGCAAATTTTAAGTGCGCCAGGGATTGCCTTTTCTATAGTAAATTATTCAAAAAATAATTTTCAACTGTCGCAAATTTTAATTGCGCCAGGGATTGCCTTTTCTATAGTAAATTATTCAAAAAATAATTTTCTACTGTCGCAAATTTTAATTACCCCAAGGATTGCCTTTTCTGTAGTAAATTATTCAAAAAATAATTTTCTACTGTCGCAAATTTCAAATCCGCCAGGGGTTGCCTTTTCTATAGTAAATTATTCAAAAAATAATTTTCAACTGTCGCAAATTTTAATTACGCCAGGGATTGCCTTTCTATAGTAAATTATTCAAAAAATAATTTTCAACTGTCGCAAATTTTAATTACGCCAGGGATTGCCTTTTCTATAGTAAATTATTCAAAAAATAATTTTTTACTGTCGCAAATTTTAAATATCCCAGGGATTGCCTTTTCTATAGTAAATTATTCAAAAAATAATTTTCTACTGTCGCAAATTTTAATTACGCCAGGGATTGCCTTTTCTATAGTAAATTATTCAAAAAATAATTTTATACTGTCGCAAATTTTAATTGCGCCAGGGATTGCCTTTTCTATAGTAAATTATTCAAAAAATAATTTTCAACTGTCGCAAATTTTAATTACGCCAGGGATTGCCTTTTCTATAGTAAATTATTCAAAAAATAATTTTCAACTGTCGCAAATTTTAATTGCGCCAGGGATTGCCTTTTCTATAGTAAATTATTCAAAAAATAATTTTCTACTGTCGCAAATTTTAATTACGCCAGGGATTGCCTTTTCTATAGTAAATTATTCAAAAAATAATTTTATACTGTCGCAAATTTTAATTATGCCAGGGATTGCCTTTTCTATAGTAAATTATTCAAAAAATAATTTTCTACTGTCGCAAATTTTAATTAGGCCAGGGATTGCCTTTTCTATAGTAAATTATTCAAAAAATAATTTTTTACTGTCGCAAATTTTAATTACGCCAGGGATTGCCTTTTCTATAGTAAATTATTCAAAAAATAATTTTCTACTGTCGCAAATTTCAAATCCGCCAGGGATTGCCTTTTCTATAGTAAATTATTCAAAAAATAATTTTCAACTGTCGCAAATTTTAATTACGCCAGGGATTGCCTTTCTATAGTAAATTATTCAAAAATAATTTTCAACTGTCGCAAATTTTAATTGCGCCAGGGATTGCCTTTTCTATAGTAAATTATTCAAATAATAATTTTTTACTGTCGCAAATTTTAAATATCCCAGGGATTGCCTTTTCTATAGTAAATTATTCAAAAAATAATTTTCTACTGTCGCAAATTTTAATTACGCCAGGGATTGCCTTTTCTATAGTAAATTATTCAAAAACTAATTTTATACTGTCGCAAATTTTAATTGCGCCAGGGATTGCCTTTTCTATAGTAAATTATTCAAACAATAATTTTCAACTGTCGCAAATTTTAATTGCGCTAGGGATTGCCTTTTCTATAGTAAATTATTCAAAAAATAATTTTCTACTGTCGCAAATTTTAATTACGCCAGGGATTGCCTTTTCTATAGTAAATTATTCAAAAAATAATTTTCTACTGTCGCAAATTTCAAATCCGCCAGGGATTGCCTTTTCTATAGTAAATTATTCAAAAAATAATTTTCAACTGTCGCAAATTTTAATTACGCCAGGGATTGCCTTTCTATAGTAAATTATTCAAAAAATAATTTTCAACTGTCGCAAATTTTAATTGCGCCAGGGATTGCCTTTTCTATAGTAAATTATTCAAAAAATAATTTTTTACTGTCGCAAATTTTAAATATCCCAGGGATTGCCTTTTCTATAGTAAATTATTCAAAAAATAATTTTCTATTGTCGCAAATTTTAATTACGCCAGGGATTGCCTTTTCTATAGTAAATTATTCAAAAAATAATTTTATACTGTCGCAAATTTTAATTGCGCCAGGGATTGCCTTTTCTATAGTAAATTATTCAAAAAATAATTTTCAACTGTCGCAAATTTTAATTACGCCAGGGATTGCCTTTTCTATAGTAAATTATTCAAAAAATAATTTTCTACTGTCGCAAATTTTAATTACGCCAGGGATTGCCTTTTCTATAGTAAATTATTCAAAAAATAATTTTCAACTGTCGCAAATTTTAATTACGCCAGGGATTGCCTTTCTATAGTAAATTATTCAAAAAATAATTTTCAACTGTCGCAAATTTTAATTGCGCCAGGGATTGCCTTTTCTATAGTAAATTATTCAAAAAATAATTTTTTACTGTCGCAAATTTTAAATATCCCAGGGATTGCCTTTTCTATAGTAAATTATTCAAAAAATAATTTTCTACTGTCGCAAATTTTAATTACGCCAGGGATTGCCTTTTCTATAGTAAATTATTCAAAAAATAATTTTATACTGTCGCAAATTTTAATTGCGCCAGGGATTGCCTTTTCTATAGTAAATTATTCAAAAAATAATTTTCAACTGTCGCAAATTTTAATTACGCCAGGGATTGCCTTTTCTATAGTAAATTATTCAAAAAATAATTTTCTACTGTCGCAAATTTTAATTAGGCCAGGGATTGCCTTTTCTATAGTAAATTATTCAAAAAATAATTTTTTACTGTCGCAAATTTTAATTACGCCAGGGATTGCCTTTTCTATAGTAAATTATTCAAAAAATAATTTTCTACTGTCGCAAATTTCAAATCCGCCAGGGATTGCCTTTTCTATAGTAAATTATTCAAAAAATAATTTTCAACTGTCGCAAATTTTAATTACGCCAGGGATTGCCTTTCTATAGTAAATTATTCAAAAAATAATTTTCAACTGTCGCAAATTTTAATTGCGCCAGGGATTGCCTTTTCTATAGTAAATTATTCAAAAAATAATTTTTTACTGTCGCAAATTTTAAATATCCCAGGGATTGCCTTTTCTATAGTAAATTATTCAAAAAATAATTTTCTACTGTCGCAAATTTTAATTACGCCAGGTATTGCCTTTTCTATAGTAAATTATTCAAAAAATTATTTTATACTGTCACAAATTTTAATTACGCCAGGGATTGCCTTTTCTATAGTAAATTATTCAAAAAATAATTTTCAACTGTCGCAAATTTTAATTGCGCCAGGAATTGCCTTTTCTATAGTAAATTATTCAAAAAATAATTTTCTACTGTCGCAAATTTCAAATCCGCCAGGGATTGCCTTTTCTATAGTAAATTATTCAAAAAATAATTTTCAACTGTCGCAAATTTTAATTACGCCAGGGATTGCCTTTCTATAGTAAATTATTCAAAAAATAATTTTCAACTGTCGCAAATTTTAATTGCGCCAGGGATTGCCTTTTCTATAGTAAATTATTCAAAAAATAATTTTTTACTGTCGCAAAATTTAAATATCCCAGGGATTGCCTTTTCTATAGTAAATTATTCAAAAAATAATTTTCTACTGTCGCAAATTTTAATTACGCCAGGGATTGCCTTTTCTATAGTAAATTATTCAAAAAATAATTTTATACTGTCGCAAATTTTAATTGCGCCAGGGATTGCCTTTTCTATAGTAAATTATTCAAAAAATAATTTTCAACTGTCGCAAATTTTAATTACGCCAGGGATTGCCTTTTCTATAGTAAATTATTCAAAAAATAATTTTCAACTGTCGCAAATTTTAATTGCGCCAGGGATTGCCTTTTCTATAGTAAATTATTCAAAAAATAATTTTCTACTGTCGCAAATTTTAATTACGCCAGGGATTGCCTTTTCTATAGTAAATTATTCAAAAAATAATTTTATACTGTCGCAAATTTTAATTGTGCCAGGGATTGCCTTTTCTATAGTAAATTATTCAAAAAATAATTTTCTACTGTCGCAAATTTTAATTAGGCCAGGGATTGCCTTTTCTATAGTAAATTATTCAAAAAATAATTTTTTACTGTCGCAAATTTTAATTACGCCAGGGATTGCCTTTTCTATAGTAAATTATTCAAAAAATAATTTTCTACTGTCGCAAATTTCAAATCCGCCAGGGATTGCCTTTTCTATAGTAAATTATTCAAAAAATAATTTTCAACTGTCGCAAATTTTAATTACGCCAGGGATTGCCTTTCTATAGTAAATTATTCAAAAAATAATTTTCAACTGTCGCAAATTTTAATTGCGCCAGGGATTGCCTTTTCTATAGTAAATTATTTAAAAAATAATTTTTTACTGTCGCAAATTTTAAATATCCCAGGGATTGCCTTTTCTTTAGTAAATTATTCAAAAAATAATTTTCTACTGTCGCAAATTTTAATTACGCCAGGGATTGCCTTTTCTATAGTAAATTATTCAAAAAATAATTTTATACTGTCGCAAATTTTAATTGCGCCAGGGATTGCCTTTTCTATAGTAAATTATTCAAAAAATAATTTTCAACTGTCGCAAATTTTAATTGCGCCAGGGATTGCCTTTTCTATAGTAAATTATTCAAAAAATAGTTTTCTACTGTCGCAAATTTTAATTACGCCAGGGATTGCCTTTTCTATAGTAAATTATTCAAAAAATAATTTTCTACTGTCGCAAATTTCAAATCCGCCAGGGATTGCCTTTTCTATAGTAAATTATTCAAAAAATAATTTTCAACTGTCGCAAATTTTAATTACGCCAGGGATTGCCTTTCTATAGTAAATTATTCAAAAAATAATTTTCAACTGTCGCAAATTTTAATTGCGCCAGGGATTGCCTTTTCTATAGTAAATTATTCAAAAAATAATTTTTTACTGTCGCAAATTTTAAATATCCCAGGGATTGCCTTTTCTATAGTAAATTATTCAAAAAATAATTTTCTACTGTCGCAAATTTTAATTACGCCAGGGATTGCCTTTTCTATAGTAAATTATTCAAAAAATAATTTTATACTGTCGCAAATTTTAATTGCGCCAGGGATTGCCTTTTCTATAGTAAATTATTCAAAAAATAATTTTCAACTTTCGCAAATTTTAATTACGCCAGGGATTGCCTTTTCTATAGTAAATTATTCAAAAAATAATTTTTTACTCTCGCTAATTTTAAATATCCCAGGGATTGCCTTTTCTATAGTAAATTATTCAAAAAATAATTTTATACTGTCGGAAATTTCAAATCCGCCAGGGATTGCCTTTTCTATAGTAAATTATTCAAAAAATAATTTTTTACTGTCGCAAATTTTAAATACCCCAGGGATTGCCTTTTCTATAGTCAATTATTCAAAAAATAATTTTATACTGTCGCAAATTTTAATTGCGCCAGGGATTGCCTTTTCTATAGTAAATTATTCAAAAAATAATTTTCAACTGTCGCAAATTTTAATTACGCCAGGGATTGCCTTTTCTATAGTTAATTATTCAAAAAATAATTTTCAACTGTCGCAAATTTTAATTACGCCAGGGATTGCCTTTTCTATAGTAAATTATTCAAAAAATAACTTTCTACTGTCGCAAATTTTAATTACGCCAGGGATAGCCTTTTCTATAGTAAATTATTCAAAAAATAATTTTCTACTGTCGCAAATTTTAATTACGCCAGGGATTGCCTTTTCTATAGTAAATTATTCAAAAAATAATTTTCAACTGTCGCAAATTTTAATTGCGCCAGGGATTGCCTTTTCTATAGTAAATTTTTCAAAAAATAATTTTTTACTGTCGCAAATTTTAATTGCGCCAGGGATTGCCTTTTCTATAGTAAATTATTCAAAAAATAATTTTCAACTGTCGCAAATTTTAATTACGCCAGGGATTGCCTTTTCTATAGTAAATTATTCAAAAAAATAATTTTCTACTGTCGCAAATTTTAATTACGCCAGGGATTGCCTTTTCTATAGTAAATTATTCAAAAAATAATTTTTTACTGTCGCAAATTTTAAATACCCCAGGGATTGCCTTTTCTATAGTCAATTATTCAAAAAATAATTTTATACTGTCGCAAATTTTAATTGCGCCAGGGATTGCCTTTTCTATAGTAAATTATTCAAAAAATAATTTTCAACTGTCGCAAATTTTAATTACGCCAGGGATTGCCTTTTCTATAGTAAATTATTCAAAAAATAATTTTCAACTGTCGCAAATTTTAATTACGCCAGGGATTGCCTTTTCTATAGTAAATTATTCAAAAAATAATTTTCAACTGTCGCAAATTTTAATTACGCCAGGAATTGCCTTTTCTATAGTAAACTTTTCAAAAAATAATTTTCTACTGTCGCAAATTTTAATTACGCCAGGGATTGCCTTTTCTATAGTAAATTATTCAAAAAATAATTTTCAACTGTCGCAAATTTTAATTACGCCAGGGATTGCCTTTTCTATAGTAAATTATTCAAAAAATAATTTTCAACTGTCGCAAATTTTAATTACGCCAGGGATTGCCTTTTCTATAGTAAATTATTCAAAAAATAATTTTCAACTGTCGCAAATTTTAATTACGCCAGGGATTGCCTTTTCTATAGTAAATTATTCAAAAAATAATTTTCTACTGTCGCAAATTTTAATTACGCCAGGGATTGCCTTTTCTATAGTAAATTATTCAAAAAATAATTTTTTACTGTCGCAAATTTTAAATATTCCAGGGATTGCCTTTTCTATAGTAAATTATTCAAAAAATAATTTTATACTGTCGCAAATTTTAATTACGCCAGGGATTGCCTTTTATATAGTAAATTATTCAAAAAATAATTTTTTACTGTCGCAAATTTCAAATCCGCCAGGGATTGCCTTTTCTATAGTAAATTATTCAAAAAATAATTTTATACTGTCGCAAATTTTAATTACGCCAGGGATGGCCTTTTCTATAGTAAATCATTCAAAAAATAATTTTCTACTGTCGCAAATTTCAAATCCGCCAGGGATTGCCTTTTCTATAGTAAATTATTCAAAAAATATTTTTCAACTGTCGAAAATTTTAATTACGCCAGGGATTGCCTTTTCTATAGTAAATTATTCAAAAAATAATTTTCTACTGTCGCAAATTTTCATTACGCCAGGGATTGCCTTTTCTGTAGTAAATTATTCAAAAAATAATTTTCTACTGTCGCAAATTTTAATTGCGCCAGGGATTGCCTTTTCTATAGTAAATTATTCAAAAAATAATTTTCAACTGTCGCAAATTTTAGTTACGCCAGGGATTGCCTTTTCTATAGTAAATTATTCAAAAAATAATTTTCAACTGTCGCAAATTTCAAATCCGCCAGGGATTGCCTTTTCTATAGTAAATTATTCAAAAAATAATTTTCAACTGTCGCAAATTTTAATTACGCCAGGGATTGCCTTTTCTATAGTAAATTATTCAAAAAATAATTTTCTACTGTCGCAAATTTTAATTACGCCAGGGATTGCCTTTTCTATAGTAAATTATTCAAAAAATAATTTTCTACTGTCGCAAATTTTAATTACGCCAGGGATTGCCTTTTCTATAGTAAATTATTCAAAAAATAATTTTATACTGTCGCAAATTTTAATTACGCCAGGGATTGCCTTTTCTATAGTAAATTATTCAAAAAATAATTTTCAACTGTCGCAAATTTTAATTACGCCAGGGATTGCCTTTTATATAGTAAATTATTCAAAAAATAATTTTCAACTGTCGCAAGTTTCAAATCCGCCAGGGATTGCCTTTTCTATAGTAAATTATTCAAAAAACAATTTTATACTGTCGCAAATTTTAATTGCGCCAGGGATTGCCTTTTCTATAGTAAATTATTCAAAAAATAATTTTCAACTGTCGCAAATTTTAATTGCGCCAGGGATTGCCTTTTCTATAGTAAATTATTCAAAAAATAATTTTCAACTGTCGCAAATTTTAATTACGCCAGGGATTGCCTTTTCTATAGTAAATTATTCAAAAAATAATTTTCTACTGTCGCAAATTTTAATTACGCCAGGGATTGCCTTTTCTATAGTAAATTATTCAAAAAATAATTTTATACTGTCGCAAATTTTAATTACGCCAGGGATTGCCTTTTCTATAGTAAATTATTCAAAAAATAATTTTCAACTGTCGCAAATTTTAATTACGCCAGGGATTGCCTTTTATATAGTAAATTATTCAAAAAATAATTTTCAACTGTCGCAAGTTTCAAATCCGCCAGGGATTGCCTTTTCTATAGTAAATTATTCAAAAAACAATTTTATACTGTCGCAAATTTTAATTACGCCAGGGATTGCCTTTTCTATAGTAAATTATTCAAAAAATAATTTTCAACTGTCGCAAATTTTAATTACGCCAGGGATTGCCTTTTCTATAGTAAATCATTCAAAAAATAATTTTTTACTGTCGCAAATTTTAATTACGCCAGGGATTGCCTTTTCTATAGTAAATTATTCAAAAAATAATTTTATACTGTCGCAAATTTTAATTACGCCAAGGATTGCCTTTTCTATAGTAAATTATTCAAAAAATAATTTTTTACTGTCGCAAATTTTAAGTGCGCCAGGGATTGCCTTTTCTATAGTAAATTATTCAAAAAATAATTTTCTACTGTCGCAAATTTTAATTACGCCAGGGATTGCCTTTTCTATAGTAAATTATTCAAAAAATGATTTTCAACTGTCGCAAATTTTAAATACGCCAGGTAATGTCTTTTCTATAGTAAATTATTCAAAAAATAATTTTCTACTGTCGCAAATTTTAATTACTCCAGGGATTGCCTTTTCTATAGTAAATTATTCAAAAAATGATTTTCTACTGTCGCAAATTTTAATTACGCCAGGGATTGCCTTTTCTATAGTAAATTATTCAAAAAATAATTTTCAACTGTCGCAAATTTTAAATACGCCAGGGAGTACCTTTTCTATAGTAAATTATTAAAAAAATAATTTTCTACTGTCGCAAATTTTAATTACGCCAGGGATTGCCTTTTCTATAGTAAATTATTCAAAAAATAATTTTTTACTGTCGCAAATTTTAAGTGTGCCAGGGATTGCCTTTTCTATAGTAAATTATTCAAAAAAAAATTTTATACTGCCGCAAATTTTAATTACGCCAGGGATTGCCTTTTCTATAGTAAATTATTCCAAAAATAATTTTCTACTGTTGTTAATTTTAATTACGCCAGGGATTGCCTTTTCTATAGTAAATTATTCAAAAAATAATTTTCTACTGTCGCAAATTTTAATTACGCCAGGTATTGCCTTTTCTATAGTAAATTTTTCAAAAAATAATTTTTTACTGTCGCAAATTTTAAGTGCGCCAGGGATTGCCTTTTCTATAGTAAATTATTCAAAACATAATTTTCTACTGTCGCAAATTTTAAATACGCCAGGTATTGCCTTTTCTATAGTAAATTTTGCAAAAAAATAATTTTTTACTATCGCAAATTTTAATTACGCCAGGGATTGCCTTTTCTATAGTAAATTATTCAAAAAATAATTTTCTACTGTCGCAAATTTTAATTGCTCCAGGGATTGCCTTTTCTATAGTAAATTATTCAAAAAATAATTTTCAACTGTCGCAAATCTTAAATACGCCAGGGATTACCTTTTCTATAGTAAATTATTAAAAAAATAATTTTCAACTGTCGCAAATTTTAAATACGCCAGGGATTGCCTTTTCTATAGTAAATTATTCAAAAAATAATTTTCTACTGTCGCAAATTTTAATTACGCCAGGGATTGCCTTTTCTATAGTAAGTTATTCAAAAAATAATTTTCTACTGTCGCAAATTTTAATTACGCCAGGGATTGCCTTTTCTATAGTAAATTATTCAAAAAATAATTTTCTACTGTCGCAAATTTTAATTACGCCAGGTATTGCCTTTTCTATAGTAAATTTTTCAAAAAATAATTTTTTACTGTCGCAAATTTTAAGTGCGCCAGGGATTGCCTTTTCTATAGTAAATTATTCAAAACATAATTTTCTACTGTCGCAAATTTTAAATACGCCAGGGATTGCCTTTTCTATAGTAAATTATTCAAAAAATAATTTTCTACTGTCGCAAATTTTAATTACGCCAGGGATTGCCTTTTCTATAGTAAATTATTCAAAAAATAATTTTCTACTGTCGCAAATTTTAATTACGCCAGGGATTGCCTTTTCTATAGTAAATTATTCAAAAAATAATTTTCAACTGTCGCAAATCTTAAATACGCCAGGGATTACCTTTTCTATAGTAAATTATTAAAAAAATTATTTTCAACTGTCGCAAATTTTAAATACGCCAGGGATTGCCTTTTCTATAGTAAATTATTCAAAAAATAATTTTCTACTGTCGCAAATTTTAATTACGCCAGGGATTGCCTTTTCTATAGTAAATTATTCAAAAAATAATTTTCTACTGTCGCAAATTTTAATTACGCCAGCGATTGCCTTTTCTATAGTAAATTATTCAAAAAATAATTTTCAACTGTCGCAAATTTTAAATACGCCAGGGATTACCTTTTCTATAGTAAATTATTAAAAAAATAATTTTCTACTGTCGCAAATTTTAATTACGCCAGGGATTGGCTTTTCTATAGTAAATTATTCAACAAATAATTTTTTACTGTCGCAAATTTTAAGTGTGCCAGGGATTGCCTTTTCTATACTAAATTATTCAAAAAATAATTTTATACTGTCGCAAATTTTAATTACGCCAGGGATTGCCTTTTCTATAGTAAATTATTCAAAAAATAATTTTCTACTGTCGCAAATTTTAATTACGCCAGGGATTGCCTTTTCTATAGTAAATTATTCAAAAAATAATTTTCTACTGTCGCAAATTTTAATTACGCCAGGTATTGCCTTTTCTATAGTAAATTTTTCAAAAAATAATTTTTTACTGTCGCAAATTTTAAGTGCGCCAGGGATTGCCTTTTCTATAGTAAATTATTCAAAACATAATTTTCTACTGTCGCAAATTTTAAATACGCCAGGTATTGCCTTTTCTATAGTAAATTTTGCAAAAAAATAATTTTTTACTATCGCAAATTTTAATTACGCCAGGGATTGCCTTTTCTATAGTAAATTATTCAAAAAATAATTTTCTACTGTCGCAAATTTTAATTGCGCCAGGGATTGCCTTTTCTATAGTAAGTTATTCAAAAAATAATTTTCAACTGTCAGAAATTTTAAATACGCCAGGGATTGCCTTTTCTATAGTAAATTATTCAAAAAATCATTTTTTACTGTCGCAAATTTTAAATACGCCAGGGATTGCCTTTTCTATAGTAAATTATTCAAAAAATAATTTTATACTGTCGCAAATTTTAATTACGCCAGGGATTGCCTTTTCTATAGTAAATTATTAAAAAAATAATTTTTTACTGTAGCAAATTTTAAATATCCCAGTGATTGCCTTTTCTATAGTAAATTATTCAAAAAATAATTTTCAACTGTCGCAAATTTTAACTACGCCAGGGATTGCCTTTTCTATAGTAAATTATTCAAAAAATAATTTTATACTCTCGCAAATTTTAATTACGCCAGGGATTGCCTTTTCTATAGTAAATTATTCAAAAAATAATTTTCAACTGTCGCAAATTTTAATTGCGCCAGGGATTGCCTTTTCTATAGTAAATTATTCAAAAAATAATTTTTTACTGTCGCAAATTTTAAGTGCGCCAGGGATTGCCTTTTCTATAGTAAATTATTCAAAAAAATATTTTCAACTGTCGCAAATTTTAATTACGCCAGGGATTGCCTTTTCTATAGTAAATTATTCAAAAAATAATTTTCTACTGTCGCAAATTTTAATTACGCCAGGGATTGCCTTTTCTATAGTAAATTATTCAAAAAATAATTTTCTACTCTCGCAAGTTTTAATTGCACCAGGGATTGCCTTTTCTATAGTAAATTATTCAAAAAATAATTTTATACTGTCGCAAATTTTAATTACGCCAGGGATTTCCTTTTCTATAGTAAATTATACAAAAAATAATTTTCAACTGTCGCAAATTTTAATTACGCCAGGGATTGCCTTTTCTATAGTAAACTTTTCAAAAAATAATTTTCTACTGTCGCAAATTTTAATTAGGCCAGGGATTGCCTTTTCTATAGTAAATTATTCAAAAAATAATTTTATACTGTCGCAAATTTTAATTGCGCCAGGGATTGCCTTTTCTATAGTAAATTATTCAAAAAATAATTTTCTGCTGTCGCAAATTTTAATTACGCCAGGGATTGCCTTTTCTATAGTAAATTATTCAAAAAATAATTTTTTACTGTCGCAAATTTTAATTACGCCAGGGATTGCCTTTTCTATAGTAAATTATTCAAAAAATAATTTTCTACTGTCGCAAATTTTAATTACGCCAGGGATTGCCTTTTCTATAGTAAATTATTCAAAAAATAATTTTATACTGTCGCAAATTTTAATTACGCCAGGGATTGCCTTTTCTATAGTAAATCATTCAAAAAATAATTTTCTACTGTCGCAAATTTCAAATCCGCCAGGGATTGCCTTTTCTATAGTAAATTATTCAAAAAATAATTTTCAACTGTCGCAAATTTTAATTACGACAGGGATTGCCTTTTCTATAGTAAATTATTCAAAAAATAATTTTCTATTGTCGCAAATTTTAATTACGCCAGGGATTACCTTTTCTATAGTAAATTATTCAAAAAATAATTTTCTACTGTCGCAAATTTTAATTGCGCCAGGGATTGCCTTTTCTATACTAAATTATTCAAAAAATAATTTTCAACTGTCGCAAATTTTAATTACGCCAGGGATTGCCTTTTCTATAGTAAATTATTCAAAAAATAATTTTCAACTGTCGCAAATTTTAATTGCGCCAGGGATTGCCTTTTCTATAGTAAATTATTCAAAAAATAATTTTCAACTGTCGCAAATTTTAATTACGCCAGGGATTGCCTTTTGTATAGTAAATTATTCAAAAAATAATTTTTTACTGTCGCAAATTTTAATTACGCCAGGGATGCCTTTTCTATAGTAAATTATTCAAAAAATAATTTTCAACTGTCGCAAATTTCAAATCCGCCAGGGATTGCCTTTTCTATAGTAAATTATTCAAAAAATAATTTTTTACTGTCGCAAATTTTAATTACGCCAGGGATTGCCTTTTCTATAGTAAACTTTTCAAAAAATAATTTTCTACTGTCGCAAATTTTAATTACGCCAGGGATTGCCTTTTCTATAGTAAATTATTCAAAAAATAATTTTCAACTGTCGCAAATTTTAATTACGCCAGGGATTGCCTTTTCTATAGTAAATTATTCAAAAAATAATTTTCTACTGTCGCAAATTTTAATTACGCCAGGGATTGCCTTTTCTATAGTAAATTATTCAAAAAATAATTTTCTACTGTCGCAAATTTTAATTGCGCCAGGGATTGCCTTTTCTATAGTAAATTATTCAAAAAATAATTTTATACTGTCGCAAATTTTAATTACGCCAGGGATTGCCTTTTCTATAGTAAATTATTCAAAAAATAATTTTTTACTGTCGCAAATTTCAAATCCGCCAGGTATTGCCTTTTCTATAGTAAATTATTCAAAAAATAATTTTATACTGTCGCAAATTTTAATTACGCCAGGGATTGCCTTTTCTATAGTAAATTATACAAAAAATAATTTTCAACTGTCGCAAATTTTAATTACGCCAGGGATTGCCTTTTCTATAGTAAATTATTCAAAAAATAATTTTCAATTGTCGCAAATTTTAATTACGCCAGGGATTGCCTTTTCTATAGTAAATTATTCAAAAAATAATTTTTTACTGTCGCAAATTTCAAATCCGCCAGGGATTGCCTTTTTTATAGTAAGTTATTCAAAAAATAATTTTTTACTGTCGCAAATTTTAATTACGCTAGGGATTGCCTTTCCTATAGTAAATTATTCAAAAAATAATTTTATACTGTCGCAAATTTTAATTACACCAGGGATTGCCTTTTCTATAGTAAATTATTTAGAAAATAATTTTTTACTGTCGCAAATTTTAATTACGCCAGGGATTGCCTTTTCTATAGTAAATTATTCAAAAAATAATTTTATACTGTCGCAAATTTTAATTACGCCAGGGATTGCCTTTTCTTTAGTAAATTATTCAAAAAATAATTTTCTACTGTCGCAAATTTTAATTACGCCAGGGATTGCCTTTTCTATAGTAAATTATTCAAAAAATAATTTTTTACTGTCGCAAATTTCAAATCGGCCAGGGATTGCCTTTTCTATAATAAATTATTCAAAAAATAATTTTATACTGTCGCAAATTTTAATTGCGCCAGGGATTGCCTTTTCTATAGTAAATTATACAAAAAATAATTTTCAACTGTCGCAAATTTTAATTACGCCAGGTATTGCCTTTTCTATAGTAAATTATTCAAAAAATAATTTTATACTGTCGCAAATTTTAATTACGCCAGGGATTGCCTTTTCTATAGTAAATTATACAAAAAATAATTTTCAACTGTCGCAAATTTTAATTACGCCAGGGATTGCCTTTTCTATAGTAAATTATTCAAAAAATAATTTTCAACTGTCGCAAATTTTAATTACGCCAGGGATTGCCTTTTCTATAGTAAATTATTCAAAAAATAATTTTTTACTGTCGCAAATTTCAAATCCGCCAGGGATTGCCTTTTCTATAGTAAGTTATTCAAAAAATAATTTTTTACTGTCGCAAATTTTAATTACGCTAGGGATTGCCTTTCCTATAGTAAATTATTCAAAAAATAATTTTATACTGTCGCAAATTTTAATTACGCCAGGGATTGCCTTTTCTATAGTAAATTATTTAGAAAATAATTTCTTACTGTCGCAAATTTTAATTACGCCAGGGATTGGCTTTTCTATAGTAAATTATTCAAAAAATAATTTTATACTGTCGCAAATTTTAATTACGCCAGGGATTGCCTTTTCTATAGTAAATTATTCAAAAAATAATTTTCTACTGTCGCAAATTTTAATTACGCCAGGGATTGCCTTTTCTATAGTAAATTATTCAAAAAATAATTTTTTACTGTCGCAAATTTCAAATCGGCCAGGGATTGCCTTTTCTATAGTAAATTATTCAAAAAATAATTTTATACTGTCGCAAATTTTAATTGCGCCAGGGATTGCCTTTTCTATAGTAAATTATTCAGAAAATAATTTTCTACTGTCCCAAATTTTAATTACGCCAGGAATTGCCTTTTCTATAGTAAATTATTCAAAAAATAATTTTTTACTGTCGCAAATTTTAATTACGCCAGGGATTGCCTTTTCTATAGTAAATTATTCAAAAAATAATTTTCTACTGTCGCAAATTTTAATTACGCCAGGGATTGCCTTTTCTATAGTAAATTATTCAAAAAATAATTTTATACTGTCGCAAATTTTAAATACGCCAGGGATTGCCGTTTCTATAGTAAATCATTCAAAAAATAATTTTCTACTGTCGCAAATTTCAAATCCGCCAGGGATTGCCTTTTCTATAGTAAATTATTCAAAAAATAATTTTCAACTGTCGCAAATTTTAATTACGCCAGGGATTGCCTTTTCTATAGTAAATTATTCAAAAAATAATTTTCTACTGTCGCAAATTTTACTTACGCCAGGGATTGCCTTTTCTATAGTAAATTATTCAAAAAATAATTTTCTACTGTCGCAAATTTTAATTGCGCCAGGGATTGCCTTTTCTATAGTAAATTATTCAAAAAATAATTTTCAACTGTCGCAAATTTTAATTACGCCAGGGATTGCCTTTTCTATAGTAAATTATTCAAAAAATAATTTTTTACTGTCGCAAATTTCAAATCGGCCAGGGATTGCCTTTTCTATAGTAAATTATTCAAAAAATAATTTTATACTGTCGCAAATTTTAATTGCGCCAGGGATTGCCTTTTCTATAGTAAATTATTCAAAAAATAATTTTCAACTGTCGCAAATTTTAATTACGCCAGGGATTGCCTTTTCTATAGTAAATTATTCAAAAAATAATTTTCAACTGTCGCAAATTTTAATTACGCCAGGGATTGCCTTTTATATAGTAAATTATTCAAAAAATAATTTTATACTGTCGCAAATTTTAATTACGCCAGGGATTGCCTTTTCTATAGTAAATTATTCAAAAAAAAAATTTTCAACTGTCGCAAATTTTAATTACGCCAGGGATTGCCTTTTCCATAGTAAACTTTTCAAAAAATAATTTTCTACTGTCGCAAATTTTAATTACGCCAGGGATTGCCTTTTCTATAGTAAATTATTCAAAAAATAATTTTATACTGTCGCAAATTTTAATTGCGCCAGGGATTGCCTTTTCTATAGTAAATTATTCAAAAAATAATTTTCTACTGTCCCAAATTTTAATTACGCCAGGGATTGCCTTTTCTATAGTAAATTATTCAAAAAATAATTTTTTACTGTCGCAAATTTTAATTACGCCAGGGATTGCCTTTTCTATAGTAAATTATTCAAAAAATAATTTTCTACTGTCGCAAAATTTAATTACGCCAGGGATTGCCTTTTCTATAGTAAATTATTCAAAAAATAATTTTATACTGTCGCAAATTTTAAATACGCCAGGGATTGCCTTTTCTATAGTAAATCATTCAAAAAATAATTTTCTACTGTCGCAAATTTCAAATCCGCCAGGGATTGCCTTTTCTATAGTAAATTATTCAAACAATAATTTTCAACTGTCGCAAATTTTAATTACGCCAGGGATTGCCTTTTCTATAGTAAATTATTCAAAAAATAATTTTCTACTGTCGCAAATTTTAATTACGCCAGGGATTGCCTTTTCTATAGTAAATTATTCAAAAAATAATTTTCTACTGTCGCAAATTTTAATTGCGCCAGGGATTGCCTTTTCTATAGTAAATTGTTCAAAAAATAATTTTCAACTGTCGCAAATTTTAATTACGCCAGGGATTGCCTTTTCTATAGTAAATTATTCAAAAAATAATTTTCAACTGTCGCAAATTTTAATTGCGCCAGGGATTGCCTTTTCTATAGTAAATTATTCAAAAAATAATTTTCAACTGTCGCAAATTTTAATTACGCCAGGGATTGCCTTTTCTATAGTAAATTATTCAAAAAATAATTTTCTACTGTCGCAAATTTTAATTACGCCAGGGATTGCCTTTTCTATAGTAAATTATTCAAAAAATAATTTTTTACTGTCGCAAACTTTAAGTGCGCCAGGGATTGCCTTTTCTATAGTAAATTATTCAAAAAATAATTTTTTACTATCGCAAGTTTTAATTACGCCAGGGATTGCCTTTTCTATAGTAAATTATTCAAAAAATAATTTTCAACTGTCGCAAATTTTAATTACGCCAGGGATTGCCTTTTCTATAGTAAATTATTCAAAAAATAATTTTCTACTGTCGCAAATTTTAATTACGCCAGGGATTGCCTTTTCTATAGTAAATTATTCAAAAAATAATTTTATACTCTCGCAAATTTTAATTACGCCAGGGATTGCCTTTTCTATAGTAAATTATTCAAAAAATAATTTTCAACTGTCGCAAATTTTAATTACGCCAGGGATTGCCTTTTCTATAGTAAATTATTCAAAAAATAATTTTCAACTGTCGCAAATTTCAAATCCGCCAGGGATTGCCTTTTCTATAGTAAATTATTCAAAAAATAATTTTATACTGTCGCAAATTTTAATTGCGCCAGGGATTGCCTTTTCTATAGTAAATTATTCAAAAAATAATTTTCAACTGTCGCAAATTTTAATTGCGCCAGGGATTGCCTTTTCTCTAGTAAATTATTCAAAAATTAATTTTCAACTGTCGCAAATTTTAATTACGCCAGGGATTGCTTTTTCTATAGTAAATTATTCAAAAAATAATTTTCAACTGTCGCAAATTTTAATTACGCCAGGGATTGCCTTTTCTATAGTAAATTATTCAAAAAATAATTTTCTACGGTCGCAAATTTTAATTACGCCAGGGATTGCCTTTTCTATAGTAAATTATTCAAAAAATAATTTTCTACTGTCGCAAATTTTAATTACGACAGGTATTGCCTTTTCTATAGTAAATTATTCAAAAAATAATTTTATACTGTCGCAAATTTTAATTACGCCAGGGATTGCCTTTTCTATAGTAAATTATTCAAAAAATAATTTTTTACTGTCGCAAATTTTAAGTGTGCCAGGGATTGCCTTTTCTATAGTAAATTATTCAAAGTATAATTTTCAACTGTCGCAAATTTTAATTACGCCAGGGATTGCCTTTTCTATAGTAAATTATTCAAAAAATAATTTTTTACTGTCGCAAATTTTAATTACGCCAGGGATTGCCTTTTCTATAGTAAATTATTCAAAAAATAATTTTATACTGTCGCAAATTTTAATTACGCCAGGGATTGCCTTTTCTATAGTAAATTATTCAAAAAATAATTTTTTACTGTCGCAAATTTTAAGTGCGCCAGGGATTGCCTTTTCTATAGTAAATTATTCAAAAAATAATTTTCTACTGTCGCAAATTTTAATTACGCCAGGGATTGCGTTTTCTATAGTAAATTATTCAAAAAATAATTTTCAACTGTCGCAAATTTTAAATACGCCAGGGATTGCCTTTTCTATAGTAAATTATTCAAAAAATAATTTTCTACTGTCGCAAATTTTAATTACGCCAGGGATTGCCTTTTCTATAGTAAATTATTCAAAAAATAATTTTCTACTGTCGCAAATTTTAATTACGCCAGGGATTGCCTTTTCTATAGTAAATTATTCAAAAAATAATTTTCAACTGTCGAAAATTTTAAATACGCCAGGGATTGTCTTTTCTATAGTAAATTATTCAAAAAATAATTTTCTACTGTCGCAAATTTTAATTACGCCAGGGATTGCCTTTTCTATAGTAAATTATTCAAAAAATAATTTTTTACTGTCGCAAATTTTAAGTGCGCCAGGGATTGCCTTTTCTATAGTAAATTATTCAAAAAATAATTTTATACTGTCGCAAATTTTAATTACGCCAGGGATTGCCTTTTCTGTAGTAAATTATTCCAAAAATAATTTTCTACTGTCGCAAATTTTAATTACGCCAGGGATTGCCTTTTCTATATTAAACTATTCAAAAAATAATTTTCTACTGTCGCAAATTTTAATTACGCCAGGGATTGCCTTTTCTATAGTAAATTTTTCAAAAAACAATTTTTTACTGTCGCAAATTTTAAGTGGCCAGGGATTGCCTTTTCTATAGTAAATTATTCAAAACATAATTTTCTACTGTCGCAAATTTTAAATACGCCAGGTATTGCCTTTTCTATAGTAAATTTTGCAAAAAAATAATTTTTTACTATCGCAAATTTTAATTACGCCAGGGATTGCCTTTTCTATAGTAAATTATTCAAAAAATAATTTTCTACTGTCGCAAATTTTAATTGCGCCAGGGATTGCCTTTTCTATAGTAAATTATTCAAAAAATAATTTTCAACTGTCGCAAATTTTAAATACGCCAGGGATTGCCTTTTCTATAGTAAATTATTCAAAAAATAATTTTTTACTGTCGCAAATTTTAAATACGCCAGGGATTGCCTTTTCTATAGTAAATTATTCAAAAAATAATTTTATACTGTCGCAAATTTTAATTACGCCAGGGATTGCCTTTTCTATAGTAAATTATTAAAAAAATAATTTTTTACTGTAGCAAATTTTAAATATTCCAGTGATTGCCTTTTCTATAGTAAATTATTCAAGAAATAATTTTCAACTGTCGCAAATTTTAACTACGCCAGGGATTGCCTTTTCTATAGTAAATTATTCAAAAAATAATTTTATACTCTCGCAAATTTTAATTACGCCAGGGATTGCCTTTTCTATAGTAAATTATTCAAAAAATAATTTTCAACTGTCGCAAATTTTAACTGCGCCAGGGATTGCCTTTTCTATAGTAAATTATTCAAAAAATAATTTTTTACTGTCGCAAATTTTAAGTGCGCCAGGGATTGTCTTTTCTATAGTAAATTATTCAAAAAATTATTTTCAACTGTCGCAAATTTAATTACGCCAGGGATTGCCTTTTCTATAGTAAAATTATTCAAAAAATAATTTTCTACTGTCGCAAATTTTAATTACGCCAGGGATTGCCTTTTTTCTATAGTAAATTATTCAAAAAATAATTTTCTACTGTCGCAAGTTTTAATTGCGCCAGGGTTGCCTTTTCTATAGTAAATTATTCAAAAAATAATTTTCAACTGTCGCAAATTTTTAATTACGCCAGGGATTGCGTTTTCTATAGTAAACTTTTCAAAAAATAATTTTCTACTGTCGCAAATTTTAATTATGCCAGGGATTGCCTTTTCTATAGTAAATTATTCAAAAAATAATTTTATACTGTCGCAAATTTTAATTGCGCCAGGGATTGCCTTTTCTATAGTAAATTATTCAAAAAATAATTTTCTACTGTCGCAAATTTTAATTACGCCAGGGATTGCCTTTTCTATAGTAAATTATTCAAAAAAATAATTTTCTACTGTCGCAAATTTTAATTACGCCAGGGATTGCCTTTTCTATAGTAAATTATTCAAAAAATAATTTTCTACTGTCGCAAATTTTAATTACGCCAGGGATTGCCTTTTCTATAGTAAATTATTCAAAAAATAATTTTATACTATCGCAAATTTTAATTACGCCAGGGATTGCCTTTTCTATAGTAAATCATTCAAAAAATAATTTTCTACTGTCGCAAATTTCAAATCCGCCAGGGATTGCCTTTTCTATAGTAAATTATTCAAAAAAATATTTTCAACTGTCGCAGATTTTAATTGCGCCAGGGATTGCCTTTTCTATAGTAAATCATTCAAAAAATAATTTTCTACTGTCGCAAATTTTAATTACGCCAGGGATTGCCTTTTCTATAATAAATTATTCAAAAAATAATTTTCTACTGTCGCAAATTTTAATTGCGCCAGGGATTGCCTTTTCTATAGTAAATTATTCAAAAAATAATTTTCAACTGTCGCAAATTTTAATTACGCCAGGGATTGCCTTTTCTATAGTAAATTATTCAAAAAATAATTTTCAACTGTCGCAAATTTTCATTGCGCCAGGGATTGCCTTTTCTATAGTAAATTATTCAAAAAATTATTTTCAACTGTCGCAAATTTTAATTACACCAGGGATTGCCTTTTCTATAGTAAATTATTCAAAAAATAATTTTCTACTGTCGCAAATTTTAATTACGCCAGGGATTGCCTTTTCTATAGTAAATTATTCAAAAAATAATTTTCAACTGTCGCAAATTTCAAATCCGCCAGGGATTGCCTTTTCTATAGTAAATTATTCAAAAAATAATTTTCAACTGTCGCAAATTTTAATTACACCAGGGATTGCCTTTTCTATAGTAAATTATTCAAAAAATAATTTTATACTGTCGCAAATTTTAATTACGCCAGGGATTGCCTTTTCTATAGTAAATTATTCAAAAAATAATTTTTTACTGTCGCAAATTTTAAGTGTGCCAGGGATTGCCTTTTCTATAGTAAATTATTCAAAGTATAATTTTCAACTGTCGCAAATTTTAATTACGCCAGGGATTGCCTTTTCTATAGTAAATTATTCAAAAAATAATTTTTTACTGTCGCAAATTTTAATTACGCCAGGGATTGCCTTTTCTATAGTAAATTATTCAAAAAATAATTTTATACTGTCGCAAATTTTAATTACGCCAGGGATTGCCTTTTCTATAGTAAATTATTCAAAAAATAATTTTTTACTGTCGCAAATTTTAAGTGCGCCAGGGATTGCCTTTTCTATAGTAAATTATTCAAAAAATAATTTTCTACTGTCGCAAATTTTAATTACGCCAGGGATTGCGTTTTCTATAGTAAATTATTCAAAAAATAATTTTCAACTGTCGCAAATTTTAAATACGCCAGGGATTGCCTTTTCTATAGTAAATTATTCAAAAAATAATTTTCTACTGTCGCAAATTTTAATTACGCCAGGGATTGCCTTTTCTATAGTAAATTATTCAAAAAATAATTTTCTACTGTCGCAAATTTTAATTACGCCAGGGATTGCCTTTTCTATAGTAAATTATTCAAAAAATAATTTTCAACTGTCGCAAATTTTAAATACGCCAGGGATTGTCTTTTCTATAGTAAATTATTCAAAAAATAATTTTCTACTGTCGCAAATTTTAATTACGCCAGGGATTGCCTTTTCTATAGTAAATTATTCAAAAAATAATTTTTTACTGTCGCAAATTTTAAGTGCGCCAGGGATTGCCTTTTCTATAGTAAATTATTCAAAAAATAATTTTATACTGTCGCAAATTTTAATTACGCCAGGGATTGCCTTTTCTGTAGTAAATTATTCCAAAAATAATTTTCTACTGTCGCAAATTTTAATTACGCCAGGGATTGCCTTTTCTATAGTAAATTATTCAAAAAATAATTTTCTACTGTCGCAAATTTTAATTACGCCAGGGATTGCCTTTTCTATAGTAAATTTTTCAAAAAATAATTTTTTACTGTCGCAAATTTTAAGTGGCCAGGGATTGCCTTTTCTATAGTAAATTATTCAAAACATAATTTTCTACTGTCGCAAATTTTAAATACGCCAGGTATTGCCTTTTCTATAGTAAATTTTGCAAAAAAATAATTTTTTACTATCGCAAATTTTAATTACGCCAGGGATTGCCTTTTCTATAGTAAATTATTCAAAAAATAATTTTCTACTGTCGCAAATTTTAATTGCACCAGGGATTGCCTTTTCTATAGTAAATTATTCAAAAAATAATTTTCAACTGTCGGAAATTTTAAATACGCCAGGGATTGCCTTTTCTATAGTAAATTATTCAAAAAATAATTTTTTACTGTCGCAAATTTTAAATACGCCAGGGATTGCCTTTTCTATAGTAAATTATTCAAAAAATAATTTTATACTGTCGCAAATTTTAATTACGCCAGGGATTGCCTTTTCTATAGTAAATTATTAAAAAAATAATTTTTTACTGTAGCAAATTTTAAATATTCCAGTGATTGCCTTTTCTATAGTAAATTATTCAAGAAATAATTTTCAACTGTCGCAAATTTTAACTACGCCAGGGATTGCCTTTTCTATAGTAAATTATTCAAAAAATAATTTTATACTCTCGCAAATTTTAATTACGCCAGGGATTGCCTTTTCTATAGTAAATTATTCAAAAAATAATTTTTTACTGTCGCAAATTTTAAATACGCCAGGGATTGCCTTTTCTATAGTAAATTATTCAAAAAATAATTTTATACTGTCGCAAATTTTAATTACGCCAGGGATTGCCTTTTCTATAGTAAATTATTAAAAAAATAATTTTTTACTGTAGCAAATTTTAAATATTCCAGTGATTGCCTTTTCTATAGTAAATTATTCAAGAAATAATTTTCAACTGTCGCAAATTTTAACTACGCCAGGGATTGCCTTTTCTATAGTAAATTATTCAAAAAATAATTTTATACTCTCGCAAATTTTAATTACGCCAGGGATTGCCTTTTCTATAGTAAATTATTCAAAAAATAATTTTCAACTGTCGCAAATTTTAACTGCGCCAGGGATTGCCTTTTCTATAGTAAATTATTCAAAAAATAATTTTTTACTGTCGCAAATTTTAAGTGCGCCAGGGATTGTCTTTTCTATAGTAAATTATTCAAAAAATTATTTTCAACTGTCGCAAATTTTAATTACGCCAGGGATTGCCTTTTCTATAGTAAATTATTCAAAAAATAATTTTCTACTGTCGCAAATTTTAATTACGCCAGGGATTGCCTTTTCTATAGTAAATTATTCAAAAAATAATTTTCTACTGTCGCAAGTTTTAATTGCGCCAGGGATTGCCTTTTCTATAGTAAATTATTCAAAAAATAATTTTCAACTGTCGCAAATTTTAATTACGCCAGGGATTGCGTTTTCTATAGTAAACTTTTCAAAAAATAATTTTCTACTGTCGCAAATTTTAATTACGCCAGGGATTGCCTTTTCTATAGTAAATTATTCAAAAAATAATTTTATACTGTCGCAAATTTTAATTGCGCCAGGGATTGCCTTTTCTATAGTAAATTATTCAAAAAATAATTTTCTACTGTCGCAAATTTTAATTACGCCAGGGATTGCCTTTTCTATAGTAAATTATTCAAAAAATAATTTTCTACAGTCGCAAATTTTAATTACGCCAGGGATTGCCTTTTCTATAGTAAATTATTCAAAAAATAATTTTCTACTGTCTCAAATTTTAATTACGCCAGGGATTGCCTTTTCTATAGTAAATTATTCAAAAAATAATTTTATACTATCGCAAATTTTAATTACGCCAGGGATTGCCTTTTCTATAGTAAATCATTCAAAAAATAATTTTCTACTGTCGCAAATTTCAAATCCGCCAGGATTGCCTTTTCTATAGTAAATTATTCAAAAAATAATTTTCAACTGTCGCAGATTTTAATTGCGCCAGGGATTGCCTTTTCTATAGTAAATCATTCAAAAAATAATTTTCTACTGTCGCAAATTTTAATACGCCAGGGATTGCCTTTTCTATAGTAAATTATTCAAAAAATAATTTTCTACTTGTCGCAAATTTTAATTGCGCCAGGGATTGCCTTTTCTATAGTAAATTATTCAAAAAATAATTTTCAACTGTCGCAAATTTTAATTACGCCAGGGATTGCCTTTTCTATAGTAAATTATTCAAAAAATAATTTTCAACTGTCGCAAATTTTAATTGCGCCAGGGATTGCCTTTTCTATAGTAAATTATTCAAAAAATAATTTTCAACTGTCGCAAATTTTAATTACACAGGGATTGCCTTTTCTATAGTAAATTATTCAAAAAATAATTTTCTACTGTCGCAAATTTTAAATTACGCCAGGATTGCCTTTTCTATAGTAAATTATTCAAAAAATAATTTTCAACTGTCGCAAATTTCAAATCCGCCAGGGATTGCCTTTTCTATAGTAAATTATCCAAAAAATAATTTTATACTGTCGCAAATTTTAATTGCGCCAGGGATTGCCTTTTCTATAGTAAATTATTCAAAAAATAATTTTCAACTGTCGGAAATTTTAAATACGCCAGGGATTGCCTTTTCTATAGTAAATTATTCAAAAAATAATTTTTTACTGTCGCAAATTTTAAATACGCCAGGGATTGCCTTTTCTATAGTAAATTATTAAAAAAATAATTTTATACTGTCGCAAATTTTAATTACGCCAGGGATTGCCTTTTCTATAGTAAATTATTAAAAAAATAATTTTTTACTGTAGCAAATTTTAAATATTCCAGTGATTGCCTTATCTATAGTAAATTATTCAAAAAATAATTTTCAACTGTCGCAAATTTTAACTACGCCAGGGATTGCCTTTTCTATAGTAAATTATTCAAAAAATAATTTTATACTCTCGCAAATTTTAATTACGCCAGGGATTGCCTTTTCTATAGTAAATTATTCAAAAAATAATTTTCAACTGTCGCAAATTTTAACTGCGCCAGGGATTGCCTTTTATATAGTAAATTATTCAAAAAATAATTTTTTACTGTCGCAAATTTTAAGTGCGCCAGGGATTGTCTTTTCTATAGTAAATTATTCAAAAAATTATTTTCAACTGTCGCAAATTTTAATTACGCCAGGGATTGCCTTTTCTATAGTAAATTATTCAAAAAATAATTTTCTACTGTCGCAAATTTTAATTACGCCAGGGATTGCCTTTTCTATAGTAAATTATTCAAAAAATAATTTTCTACTGTCGCAAGTTTTAATTGCGCCAGGGATTGCCTTTTCTATAGTAAATTATTCAAAAAATAATTTTCTACTGTCGCAAATTTTAATTACGCCAGGGATTGCCTTTTCTATAGTAAATTATTCAAAAAATAATTTTTTACTGTCGCAAATTTTAATTACGCCAGGGATTGCCTTTTCTATAGTAAATTATTCAAAAAATAATTTTCTACTGTCGCAAATTTTAATTACGCCAGGGATTGCCTTTTCTATAGTAAATTATTCAAAAAATAATTTTATACTGTCGCAAATTTTAATTACGCCAGGGATTGCCTTTTCTATAGTAAATCATTCAAAAAATAATTTTCTACTGTCGCAAAATTCAAATCCGCCAGGGATTGCCTTTTCTATAGTAAATTATTCACAAAATAATTTTCAACTGTCGCAGATTTTAATTGCGCCAGGGATTGCCTTTTCTATAGTAAATCATTCAAAAAATAATTTTCTACTGTCGCAAATTTTAATTACGCCAGGGATTGCCTTTTCTATAGTAAATTATTCAAAAAATAATTTTCAACTGTCGCAAATTTTAATTACGCCAGGGATTGCCTTTTCTATAGTAAATTATTCAAAAAATAATTTTCAACTGTCGCAAATTTTAATTGCGCCAAGGATTGCCTTTTCTATAGTAAATTATTCAAAAAATAATTTTCAACTGTCGCAAATTTTAATTACGCCAGGGATTGCCTTTTCTATAGTAAATTATTCAAAAAATAATTTTCTACTGTCGCAAATTTTAATTACGCCAGGGATTGCCTTTTCTATAGTAAATTATTCAAAAAATAATTTTCAACTGTCGCAAATTTCAAATCCGCCAGGGATTGCCTTTTCTATAGTAAATTATCCAAAAAATAATTTTATACTGTCGCAAATTTTAATTGCGCCAGGGATTGCCTTTTCTATAGTAAATTATTCAAAAAATAATTTTCAACTGTCGCAAATTTTAATTGCGCCAGGGATTGCCTTTTCTATAGTAAATTATTCAAAAATTAATTTTCAACTGTCGCAAATTTTAATTACGCCAGGGATTGCCTTTTCTATAGTAAATTATTCAAAAAATAATTTTCAACTGTCGCAAATTTTAATTACGCCAGGGATTGCCTTTTCTATAGTATATTATTCAAAAAATAATTTTCTACTGTCGCAAATTTTAATTACGCCAGGGATTGCCTTTTCTATAGTAAATTATTCAAAAAATAATTTTTTACTGTCGCAAATTTTAATTACGCCAGGGATTGCCTTTTCTATAGTAAATTATTCAAAAAATAATTTTATACTGTCGCAAATTTTAATTACGCCAGGGATTGCCTTTTCTATAGTAAATTATTCAAAAAATAATTTTTTACTGTCGCAAATTTTAAGTGCGCCAGGGATTGCCTTTTCTATAGTAAATTATTCAAAAAATAATTTTCTACTGTCGCAAATTTTAATTACGCCAGGGATTGCCTTTTCTATAGTAAATTATTCAAAAAATAATTTTCAACTGTCGCAAATTTTAAATACGCCAGGGATTGCCTTTTCTATTGTAAATTATTCAAAAAATAATTTTCTACTGTCGCAAATTTTAAGTGCGCCAGGGATTGCCTTTTCTATAGTAAATTATTCAAAAAATAATTTTCTACTGTCGCAAATTTTAATTACGCCAGGGATTGCCTTTTCTATAGTAAAGTATTCAAAAAATAATTTTCAACTGTCGCAAATTTTAAATACGCCAGGGATTGCCTTTTATATAGTAAATTATTCAAAAAATAATTTTCTACTGTCGCAAATTTTAATTACGCCAGGGATTGCCTTTTCTATAGTAAATTATTCAAAAAATAATTTTTTCCTGTCGCAAATTTTAAGTGCGCCAGGGATTGCCTTTTCTATAGTAAATTATTCAAAAAATAATTTTATACTGTCGCAAATTTTAATTACGCCAGGGATTGCCTTTTCTATAGTAAATTATTCAAAAAATAATTTTCTACTGTCGCAAATTTTAATTACGCCAGGGATTGCCTTTTCTATAGTAAATTTTTCAAAAAATAATTTTTTACTGTCGCAAATTTTAAGTGCGCCAGGGATTGCCTTTTCTATAGTAAATTATTCAAAACATAATTTTCTACTGTCGCAAATTTTAAATACGCCAGTTATTGCCTTTTCTATAGTAAATTTTGCAAAAAAAAAATTTTTTACTATCGCAAATTTTAATTACGCCAGGGATTGCCTTTTCTATAGTAAATTATTCAAAAAATAATTTTCTACTGTCGCAAATTTTAATTACGCCAGGGATTGCCTTTTCTATAGTAAATTATTCAAAAAATAATTTTATACTGTCGCAAATTTTAATTACGCCAGGGATTGCCTTTTCTATTGTAAATTATTCAAAAAATAATTTTTTACTGTCGCAAATTTTAAGTGCGCCAGGGATTGCCTTTTCTATAGTAAATTATTCAAAAAATAATTTTCTACTGTCGCAGATTTTAATTACGCCAGGGATTGCCTTTTCTATAGTAAATTATTCAAAAAATAATTTTCAACTGTCGCAAATTTTAAATACGCCAGGGATTGCCTTTTCTATAGTAAATTATTCAAAAAATAATTTTCTACTGTCGCAAATTTTAAGTGCGCCAGGGATTGCCTTTTCTATAGTAAATTATTCAAAAAATAATTTTCTACTGTCGCAAATTTTAATTACGCCAGGGATTGCCTTTTCTATAGTAAAGTATTCAAAAAATAATTTTCAACTGTCGCAAATTTTAAATACGCCAGGGATTGCCTTTTCTATAGTAAATTATTCAAAAAATAATTTTCTACTGTCGCAAATTTTAATTACGCCAGGGATTGCCTTTTCTATAGTAAATTATTCAAAAAATAATTTTTTCCTGTCGCAAATTTTAAGTGGGCCAGGGATTGCCTTTTCTATAGTAAATTATTCAAAAAATAATTTTATACTGTCGCAAATTTTAATTACGCCAGGGATTGCCTTTTCTATAGTAAATTATTCAAAAAATAATTTTCTACTGTCGCAAATTTTAATTACGCCAGGGATTGCCTTTTCTATAGTAAATTTTTCAAAAAATAATTTTTTACTGTCGCAAATTTTAAGTGCGCCAGGGATTGCCTTTTCTATAGTAAATTATTCAAAACATAATTTTCTACTGTCGCAAATTTTAAATACGCCAGTTATTGCCTTTTTCTATAGTAAATTTTGCAAAAAAATAATTTTTTACTATCGCAAATTTTAATTACGCCAGGGATTGCCTTTTCTATAGTAAATTATTCAAAAAATAATCTTCTACTGTCGCAAATTTTAATTGCGCCAGGGATTGCCTTTTCTATAGTAAAATATTCAAAAAATAATTTTCAACTGTCGGAAATTTTAAA
Organism: Dioctria linearis; assembly: GCA_963930735.1. NCBI lineage: Eukaryota > Metazoa > Arthropoda > Insecta > Diptera > Asilidae > Dioctria > Dioctria linearis. The sequence continues at coordinate 105,518 of CAWVNZ010000554.1, forward strand.
TACGCCAGGGATTGCCTTTTCTATAGTAAATTATTCAAAAAATAATTTTTTACTGTCGCAAATTTTAAATACGCCAGGGATTGCCTTTTCTATAGTAAATTATTCAAAAAATAATTTTATACTCTCGCAAATTTTAATTACGCCAGGGATTGCCTCTTCTATAGTAAATTATTCAAAAAATAGTTTTCAACTGTCGCAAATTTTAATTGCGCCAGGGATTGCCTTTTCTATAGTAAATTATTCAAAAAATAATTTTTTACTGTCGCAAATTTTAAGTGCGCCAGGGATTGCCTTTTCTATAGTAAATTATTCAAAAAATTATTTTCAACTGTCGCAAATTTTAATTACGCCAGGGATTGCCTTTTCTATAGTAAATTATTCAAAAAATAATTTTCTACTGTCGCAAATTTTAATTACGCCAGGGATTGCCTTTTCTATAGTAAATTATTCAAAAAATAATTTTCTACTGTCGCAAGTTTTAATTGCGCCAGGGATTGCCTTTTCTATAGTAAATTATTCAAAAAATAATATTATACTGTCGAAAATTTTAAGTGCGCCAGGGATTGCCTTTTCTATAGTAAATTATTCAAAAAATAATTTTCTACTGTCGCAAATTTTAATTACGCCAGGGATTGCCTTTTCTATAGTAAATTATTCAAAAAATAATTTTCAACTGTCGCAAATTTTAAATACGCCAGGGATTGCCTTTTCTATAGTAAATTATTCAAAAAATAATTTTCTACTGTCGCAAATTTTAATTACGCCAGGGATTGCCTCTTCTATAGTAAATTATTCAAAAAATAATTTTCTACTGTCGCAAATTTTAATTACGCCAGGGATTGCCTTTTCTATAGTAAAGTATTCAAAAAATAATTTTCAACTGTCGCAAATTTTAAATACGCCAGGCATTGCCTTTTCTATAGTAAATTATTCAAAAAATAATTTTCTACTGTCGCAAATTTTAATTACGCCAGGGATTGCCTTTTCTATAGTAAATTATTCAAAAAATAATTTTTTCCTGTCGCAAATTTTAAGTGCGCCAGGGATTGCCTTTTCTATAGTAAATTATTCAAAAAATAATTTTATACTGTCGCAAATTTTAATTACGCCAGGGATTGCCTTTTCTATAGTAAATTATTCAAAAAAATAATTTTCTACTGTCGCAAATTTTAATTACGCCAGGGATTGCCTTTTCTATAGTAAATTATTCAAAAAATAATTTTTTACTGTCGCAAATTTTAAGTGCGCCAGGGATTGCCTTTTCTATAGTAAATTATTCCAAACATAATTTTCTACTGTCGCAAATTTTAAATACGCCAGTTATTGCCTTTTCTATAGTAAATTATTCAAAAAATAATTTTCTACTGTCGCAAGTTTTAATTGCGCCATGGATTGCCTTTTCTATAGTAAATTATTCAAAAAATAATTTTTTACTGTCGCAAATTTTAATTACGCCAGGGATTGCCTTTTCTATAGTGAATTATTCAAAAAATAATTTTCTACTGTCGCAAATTTTAATTACGCCAGGGATTGCCTTTTCTATAGTAAATTATTCAAAAAATAATTTTATACTGTCGCAAATTTTAATTACGCCAGGGACTGTCTGTTCTATAGTAAATCATTCAAAAAATAATTTTCTACTGTCGCAAATATCAAATCCGCCAGGGATTGCCTTTTCTATAGTAAATTATTCAAAAATAATTTTCAACTGTCGCAAATTTTAATTACGCCAGGGATTGCCTTTTCTATAGTAAATTATTCAAAAAATAATTTTCTACTGTCACAAATTTTAATTACGCAAGGGATTGCCTTTTCTATAGTAAATTATTCAAAAAATAATTTTCTACTGTCGCAAATTTTTATTGCGCCAGGGATTGCCTTTTCTATAGTAAATTATTCAAAAAATAATTTTCAACTGTCGCAAATTTTAATTACGCCAGGGATTGCCTTTTCTATAGTAAATTATTCAAAAAATAATTTTCAACTGTCGCAAATTTTAATTGCGCCAGGGATTGCCTTTTCTATAGTAAATTATTCAAAAAATAATTTTCTACTGTCGCAAATTTTAATTACGCCAGGGATTGCCTTTTCTATAGTAAATTATTCAAAAAATAATTTTTTACTGTCGCAAATTTTAACTGCGCCAGGGATTGCCTTTTCTATAGTAAATTATTCAAAAAATAATTTTTTACTATCGCAAGTTTTAATTACGCCAGGGATTGCCTTTTCTATAGTAAATTATTCAAAAAATAATTTTCAACTGTCGCAAATTTTAATTACGCCAGGGATTGCCTTTTCTATAGTAAATTATTCAAAAAATAATTTTCTACTGTCGCAAATTTTAATTACGCCAGGGATTGCCTTTTCTATAGTAAATTATTCAAAAAATAATTTTATACTGTCGCAAATTTTAATTACGCCAGGGATTGCCTTTTCTATAGCAAATTATTCAAAAAATAATTTTCAACTGTCGCAAATTTTAATTACGCCAGGGATTGCCTTTTCTATAGTAAATTATTCAAAAAATAATTTTCAACTGTCGCAAATTTCAAATCCGCCAGGGATTGCCTTTTCTATAGTAAATTATTCAAAAAATAATTTTATACTGTCGCAAATTTTAATTGCGCCAGGGATTGCCTTTTCTATAGTAAATTATTCAATAAATAATTTTCAACTGTCGCAAATTTTAATTGCGCCAGGGATTGCCTTTTCTATAGTAAATTATTCAAAAATTAATTTTCAACTGTAGCAAATTTTAATTACGCCAGGGATTGCCTTTTCTATAGTAAATTATTCAAAAAATAATTTTCAACTGTCGCAAATTTTAATTACGCCAGGGATTGCCTTTTCTATAGTAAAGTATTCAAAAAATAATTTTCTACTCTCGCAAATTCTAATTACGCCAGGGATTGCCTTTTCTATAGTAAATTATTCAAAAAATAATTTTTTACTGTCGCAAATTTTAAGTGCGCCAGGGATTGCCTTTTCTATAGTAAATTATTCAAAAAATAATTTTATACTGTCGCAAATTTTAATTACGCCAGGGATTGCCTTTTCTATAGTAAATTATTCAAAAAATAATTTTCTACTGTCGCAAATTTTAATTACGCCAGGGATTGCCTTTTCTATAGTAAATTATTCAAAAAATAATTTTCTACTGTCGCAAATTTTAATTACGCCAGGGATTGCCTTTTCTATAGTAAATTTTTCAAAAAATAATTTTTTACTGTCGCAAATTTTAAGTGCGCCAGGGATTGCCTTTTCTATAGTAAATTATTCAAAACATAATTTTCTACTGTCGCAAATTTTAAATACGCCAGGTATTGCCTTTTCTATAGTAAATTTTGCAAAAAAATAATTTTTTACTATCGCAAATTTTAATTACGCCAGGGATTGCCTTTTCTATAGTAAATTATTCAAAAAATAATTTTCTACTGTCGCAAATTTTAATTGCGCCAGGGATTGCCTTTTCTATAGTAAATTATTCAAAAAATAATTTTCAACTGTCGGAAATTTTAAATACGCCAGGGATTGCCTTTCCTATAGTAAATTATTCAAAAAATAATTTTTTACTGTCGCAAATTTTAAATACGCCAGGGATTGCCTTTTCTATAGTAAATTATTCAAAAAATAATTTTATACTCTCGCAAATTTTAATTACGCCAGGTATTGCCTTTTCTATAGTAAATTATTCAAAAAATAATTTTCAACTGTCGCAAATTTTAATTGCGCCAGGGATTGCCTTTTCTATAGTAAATTATTCAAAAAATAATTTTTTACTGTCGCAAATTTTAAGTGCGCCAGGGATTGCCTTTCCTATAGTAAATTATCCAAAAAATTATTTTCAACTGTCGCAAATTTTAATTACGCCAGGGATTGCCTTTTCTATAGTAAATTATTCAAAAAATAATTTTCTACTGTCGCAAATTTTAATTGCGCCAGGGATTGCCTTTTCTATAGTAAATTATTCAAAAAATAATTTTCAACTGTCGGAAATTTTAAATACGCCAGGGATTGCCTTTTCTATAGTAAATTATTCAAAAAATAATTTTTTACTGTCGCAAATTTTAAATACGCCAGGGATTGCCTTTTCTATAGTAAATTATTCAAAAAATAATTTTATACTCTCGCAAATTTTAATTACGCCAGGTATTGCCTTTTCTATAGTAAATTATTCAAAAAATAATTTTATACTGTCACAAATTTTAATTACGCCAGTGATTGCCTTTTCTATAGTAAATTATTCAAAAAATTATTTTCTACTGTCGCAAGTTTTAATTGCGCCAGGGATTGCCTTTTCTATAGTAAATTATTCAAAAAATTATTTTTTACTGTCGCAAATTTCAAATCCGCCAGGGATTGCCCTCTCTATAGTAAATTATTCAAAAAATAATTTTCTACTGTCGCAAGTTTTAATTGCGCCAGGGATTGCCTTTTCTATAGTAAATTATTCAAAAAATAATTTTTTACTGTCGCAAATTTCAAATCCGCCAGGGATTGCCCTTTCTATAGTAAATTATTCAAAAAATAATTTTCTACTGTCGCAAATTGTAATTGCGCCAGGGATTGTCTTTTCCATAGTAAATTATTCAAAAAATAATTTTCAACTGTCGCAAATTTTAATTACGCCAGGGATTGCCTTTTCTATAGTAAATTATTCAAAAAATAATTTTCTACTGTCGCAAGTTTTAATTGCGCCAGGGATTGCCTTTTCTATAGTAAATTATTAAAAAAATAATTTTTTACTGTCGCAAATTTTAATTACGCCAGGGATTGCCTTTTCTATAGTGAATAATTCAAAAAATAATTTTCTACTGTCGCAAATTTTAATTACGCCAGGGATTGCCTTTTCTATAGTAAATTATTCAAAAAATAATTTTATACTGTCGCAAATTTTAATTACGCCAGGGATTGCCTTTTCTATAGTAAATCATTCAAAAAATAATTTTCTAATGTCGCAAATTTCAAATCCGCCAGGGATTGCCTTTTCTATAGTAAATTATTCAAAAAATAATTTTCAACTGTCGCAAATTTTAATTACGCCAGGGATTGCCTTTTCTATAGTAAATTATTCAAAAAATAATTTTCTACTGTCACAAATTTTAATTACGCCAGGGATTGCCTTTTCTATAGTAAATTATTCAAAAAATAATTTTCTACTGTCGCAAATTTTTATTGCGCCAGGGATTGCTTTTCTATAGTAAATTATTCAAAAAATAATTTTCAACTGTCGCAAATTTTAATTACGCCAGGGATTGCCTTTTCTATAGTAAACTATTCAAAAAATAATTTTCTACTGTCGCAAATTTTAATTACGCCAGGGATTGCCTTTTCTATAGTAAATTATTCAAAAAATAATTTTATACTGTCGCAAATTTTAATTACGCCAGGGATTGCCTTTTCTATAGTAAATTATTCAAAAAATAATTTTCAACTGTCGCAAATTTTAATTACGCCAGGGATTGCCTTTTCTATAGTAAACTATTCAAAAAATAATTTTCTACTGTCGCAAATTTTAATTACGCCAGGGATTGCCTTTTCTATAGTAAATTATTCAAAAAATAATTTTATACTGTCGCAAATTTTAATTACGCCAGGGATTGCCTTTTCTATAGTAAATTATTCAAAAAATAATTTTTTACTGTCGCAAATTTTAAGTGCGCCAGGGATTGCCTTTTCTATAGTAAATTATTCAAAATATAATTTTCAACTGTCGCAAATTTTAATTACGCCAGGGATTGCCTTTTCTATAGTAAATTATTCAAAAAATAATTTTCAACTGTCGCAAATTTTAATTACGCCAGGGATTGCCTTTTCTATAGTTAACTATTCAAAAAATAATTTTCTACTGTCGCAAATTTTAATTACGCCAGGGATTGCCTTTTCTATAGTAAATTATTCAAAAAATAATTTTATACTGTCGCAAATTTTAATTACGCCAGGGATTGCCTTTTCTATAGTAAATTATTCAAAAAATAATTTTTTACTGTCGCAAATTTTAAGTGCGCCAGGGATTGCCTTTTCTATAGTAAATTATTCAAAATATAATTTTCAACTGTCGCAAATTTTAACTACGCCAGGGATTGCCTTTTCTATAGTAAATTATTCAAAAAATAATTTTTTACTGTCGCAAATTTTAATTACGCCAGGGATTGCCTTTTCTATAGTAAATTATTCAAAAAATAATTTTATACTGTCGCAAATTTTAATTACGCCAGGGATTGCCTTTTCTATAGTAAATTATTCAAAAAATAATTTTTTACTGTCGCAAATTTTAAGTGCGCCAGGGATTGCCTTTTCTATAGTAAATTATTCAAAAAATAATTTTCTACTGTAGCAAATTTTAATTACGCCAGGGATTGCCTTTTCTATAGTAAATTATTCAAAAAATAATTTTCAACTGTCGCAAATTTTAAATATGCCAGGGATTGCCTTTTCTATAGTAAATTATTCAAAAAATAATTTTCTACTGTCGCAAATTTTAATTACGCCAGGGATTGCCTTTTCTATAGTAAATTATTCAAAAAATAATTTTCTACTGTCGCAAATTTTAATTACGCCGGGGATTGCCTTTTCTATAGTAAATTATTCAAAAAATAATTTTCAACTGTCGCAAATTTCAAATCCGCCAGGGATTGCCTTTTCTATAATAAATTATTCAAAAAATAATTTTCAACCGTCGCAAATTTTAATTGCGCCAGGGATTGCCTTTTCTATAGTAAATTATTCAAAAAATAATTTTTTACTGTCGCAAATTTTAATTACGCCAGGGATTGCCTTTTCTATAGTAAATTATTCAAAAAATAATTTTCTACTGTCGCAAATTTTAATTGCGCCAGGGATTGCCTTTTCTATAGTAATTATTCAAAAAATAATTTTCAACTGTCGCAAATTTCAAATCCGCCAGGGATTGCCTTTTCTATAGTAAATTATTCAAAAAATAATTTTCAACTGTCGCAAATTTTAATTGCGCCAGGGATTGCCTTTTCTATAGTAAATTATTCAAAAAATAATTTTTTACTGTCGCAAATTTTAATTACGGCAGGGATTGCCTTTTCTATAGTAAATTATTCAAAAAATAATTTTCTACTGTCGCAAATTTTAATTGCGCCAGTGATTGCCTTTTCTATAGTAAATTATTCAAAAAATAATTTTTAACTGTCAGAAATTTTAAATACGCAGGGATTGCCTTTTCTATAGTAATTATTCAAAAAATAATTTTTTACTGTCGCAAATTTTAAATACGCCAGGTATTGCCCTTTTCTATAGTAAATTATTCAAAAAATAATTTTCAACTGTCGCAAATTTTAATTACGCCAGGGATTGCTTTTTCTATAGTAAATTATTCAAAAAATAATTTTCAACTGTCGGAAATTTTAAATACGCCAGGGATTGCCTTTTCTATAGTAACTTATTCAAAAAATAATTTTTTACTGTCGCAAATTTTAAATACGCCAAGGATTGCCTTTTCTATAGAAAATTATTCAAAAAATAATTTTATACTGTCGCAAATTTTAATTACGCCAGGGATTGCCTTTTCTATAGGAAATTATTAAAAAAATAATTTTTTACTGTAGCAAATTTTAAATATCCTAGTGATTGCCTTTTCTATAGTAAATTATTCAAAAAATAATTTTCAACTGTCGCAAATTTTAATTGCGCCAGGGATTGCCTTTTCTATAGTAAATTATTCAAAAAATAATTTTCTACTGTCGCAAATTTTAATTACGCCAGGGATTGCCTTTTCTATAGTAAATTATTCAAAAATAATTTTCTACTGTCGCAAATTTTAATTACGCCAGGGATTGCCTTTTCTATAGTAAATTATTCAAAAAATAATTTTTTACTGTCGCAAGTTTTAAGTACGCCAGGGATTGCCTTTTCTATAGTAAATTATTCAAAAAATTAATTTTTTACTATCGCGTAATTAAAATTTGCGACAGTTGAAAATTATATTTTGAATAATTTACTATAGAAAAGGCAATCCCTGGCGCACTTAAAATTTGCGACAGTAGAAAATTATTTTTTGAATAATTTACTATAGAAAAGGCAATCCCTGGCGTAATTAAAATTTGCGACAGTTGAAAATTATTTTGTGAATAATTTACTATAGAAAAGGCAATCCCTGGCGTAATTAAAATTTGTGACAGTTGAAAATTAATTTTTGAATAATTTACTATAGAAAAGGCAATCCCTGGCGCAATTAAAATTTGCGACAGTTGAAAATTATTTATTGAATAATTTACTATAGAAAAGGCAATCCCTGGCGCAATTAAAATTTGCGACAGTATAAAATTATTTTTTGAATAATTTACTATAGAAAAGGCAATCCTTGGCGTAATTAAAATTTGCGACAATTGAAAATTATTTTTTGAATAATTTTACTATAGAAAAGGCAATCCCTGGCGCAATTAAAATTTGCGACAGTAAAAAATTATTTTTTGAATAATTTACTATAGAAAAGGCAATCCCTGGCGTAATTAAAATTTGCGACAGTTGAAAATTATTTTTTGAATAATTTACTATAGAAAAGGCAATCCCTGGCGTAATTAAAATTTGCGACAGTATAAAATTATTTTTTGAATAATTTACTATAGAAAAGGCAATCCCTGGCTTAATTAAAATTTGCGACAGTTGAAAATTATTTTTTGAATAATTTACTATAGAAAAGGTAATCCCTGGCGTAATTAAAATTTGCGACAGTTGAAAATTATTTTTGAATAATTTACTATAGAAAAGGCAATCCCTGGCGCAATTAAAATTTGCGACAGTATAAAATTATTTTTTGAATAATTTACTATAGAAAAGGCAATCCCTGGCGTAATTAAAATTTGCGACTGTATAAAATTAATTTTTTGAATAATTTACTATAGAAAAGGCAATCCCTGGCGCAATTAAAATTTGCGACAGTTGAAAATTATTTTTTGAATAAGTTACTACAGAAAAGGCAATCCCTGGCGAAATTAAAATTTGCGACAGTAGTAAATTATTTTTTGCAAAATTTACTATAGAAAAGGCAATCCCTGGCGGATTTGAAATTTGCGACAGTAAAAAATTATTTTTTGAATAATTTACTATAGAAAAGGCAATCCCTGGCGTAATTAAAATTTGCGACAGTTGAAAATTATTTTTTGAATAATTTACTATAGAAGAGGCAATCCCTGGCGCAATTAAAATTTGCGACAGTTGAAAATTATTTTTTTGAATAATTTACTATAGAAAAGGCAATCCCTGGCGGATTTGAAATTTGCGACAGTAGAAAATTATTTTTTGAATAATTTACTATAGAAAAGGCAATCCCTGGCGTAATTAAAATTTGCGACAGTAAAAAATTATTTTTTGAATAATTTACTATAGAAAAGGCAATCCCTGGCGCAATTAAAATTTGCGACAGTAAAAAATTATTTTTTGAATAATTTACTATAGAAAAGGCTATCCCTGGCGGAATTGAAATTTACGACAGTAGAAAATTATTTTTTGAATAATTTACTATAGAAAAGGCAATCCCTGGCGTAATTAAAATTTGCGACAGTAGAAAATTATTTTTTGAAAAATTTACTATAGAAAAGGCAATCCCTGGCGTAATTAAAATTTGCGACAGTAGAAAATTATTTTTTGAATAATTTACTATAGAAAAGGCAATCCCAGGCGTAATTAAAATATGCGACAGTAGAAAATTATTTTTTGAATAATTTACTATAGAAAAGGCAATCCCTGGCGTAATTAAAATTTGCGACAGTTGAAAATTATTTTTTGAATAATTTACTATAGAAAAGGCAATTCCTGGCGTAATTAAAATTTGCGACAGTAGAAAATTATTTTCTGAAAAGTTTACTATAGAAAAGGCAATCCCTGGCGTAATTAAAATTTGCGACAGTAAAAAATTATTTTTTGAATAATTTACTATAGAAAAGGCAATCCCTGGCGGATTTGAAATTTGCGACAGTTGAAAATTATTTTTTGAATAATTTACTATAGAAAAGGCAATCCCTGGCGTAATTAAAATTTGCGACATTAAAAAATTATTTTTTGAATAATTTACTATAGAAAAGGCAATCCCTGGCGTAATTAAAATTTGCGACAGTAAAAAATTAATTTTTGAATAATTTACTATAGAAAAGGCAATCCCTGACGTAATTAAAATTTGCGACAGTAAAAAATTAATTTGTGAATAATTTACTATAGAAAAGGCAATCCCTGGCGCAATTAAAATTTGCGACAGTATAAAATTATTTTTTGAATAATTTACTATAGAAAAGGCAATCCCTGGCGTAGTTAAAATTTGCGACAGTTGAAAATTATTTTTTGCAAAATTTACTGTAGGAAAGGCAATGCCTGGCGTAATTAAAATTTGCGACAGTAGAAAATTATTTTTTGAATAATTTACTATAGAAAAGGCAATCCCTGGCGTAATTAAAATTTGCGACAGTATAAAATTATTTTTTGAATAATTTACTATAGAAAAGGCAATCCCTGGAGTAATTAAAATTTGCGACAGTAAAAAATTATTTTTTGAAAAATTTACTATAGAAAAGGCAATCCCTGGCGCAATTAAAATTTGCGACAGTTGAAAATTATTTTTTGAATAATTTACTATAAAAAAGGCAATCCCTGGAGTAATTAAAATTTGCGACAGTAGAAAATTATTTTTTGAATAATTTACTATAGAAAAGGCAAACCCTGGCGTAATTAAAATTTGCGACAGTAGAAAATTATTTTTTGAATAATTTACTATAGAAAAGGCAATCCCTGGCGGATTTGAAATTTGCGACAGTTGAAAATTATTTTTTGAATAATTTACTATAGAAAAGGCAATCCCTGGCGTAATTAAAATTTGCGACAGTAAAAAATTATTTTTTGAATAATTTACTATAGAAAAGGCAATTCCTGGCGTAATTAAAATTTGCGACAGTATAAAATTATTTTTTGAATAATTTACTATAGAAAAGGCAATCCCTGGCGGATTTGAAATTTGCGACAGTAAAAAATTATTTTTTGAATAATTTACTATAGAAAAGGCAATCCCTGGCGTAATTAAAATTTGCGACAGTAGAAAATTAATATTTTGAAAAATTTGCTGTAGAAAAGGCAATCCCTGGCGCAATTAAAACTTGCGATAGTAAAAAACTAATTTTTGAATAATTTACTATAGAAAAGGCAATCCCTGGCGCAATTAAAATTTGCGACAGTATAAAATTATTTTTTGAATAATTTACTATTGAAAAGGCAATCCCTGGCGTAATTAAAATTTGCGACAGTTGAAAATTATTTTTTGAATAATTTACTATAGAAAAGGCAATTCCTGGCGTAATTAAAATTTGCGACAGTAGAAAATTATTTTTTGAATAATTTACTATAGAAAAGGCAATCCCTGGCGTAATTAAAATTTGCGACAGTATAAAATTATTTTTTGAATAATTTACTATAGAAAAGGCAATCCCTGGCGTAATTAAAATTTGCGACAGTAGAAAATTATTTTTTGAAAAGTTTACTATAGAAAAGGCAATCCCTGGCGTAATTAAAATTTGCGACAGTAAAAAATTATTTTTTGAATAATTTACTATAGAAAGGCAATCCCTGGCGGATTTGAAATTTGCCACAGTTGAAAATTATTTTTTGAATAATTTACTATAGAAAAGGCAATCCCTGGCGTAATTAAAATTTGCGACATTAAAAAATTATTTTTTGAATAATTTACTATAGAAAAGGCAATCCCTGGCGTAATTAAAATTTGCCACAGTAAAAAATTAATTTTTGAATAATTTACTATAGAAAAGGCAATCCCTGGCGTAATTAAAATTTGCGACAGTAAAAAATTAATTTGTGAATAATTTACTATAGAAAAGGCAATCCCTGGCGCAATTAAAATTTGCGACAGTATAAAATTATTTTTTGAATAATTTACTATAGAAAAGGCAATCCCTGGCGTAGTTAAAATTTGCGACAGTTGAAAATTATTTTTTGAATAATTTACTACAGAAAAGGCAATCCCTGGCGTAATTAAAATTTGCGACAGTATAAAATTATTTTTTGAATAATTTACTATAGAAAAGGCAATCCCTGGAGTAATTAAAATTTGCGACAGTAAAAAATTATTTTTTGAAAAATTTACTATAGAAAAGGCAATCCCTGGCGCAATTAAAATTTGCGACAGTTGAAAATTATTTTTTGAATAATTTACTATAGAAAAGGCAATCCCTGGCGTAATTAAAGTTTGCGACAGTAGAAAATTATTTTTTGAATAATTTACTATAGAAAAGGCAATCCCTGGCGTAATTAAAATTTGCGACAGTAGAAGCAGTAGAAGATTATTTTTTGAATAATTTACTATAGAAAAGGCAATCCCTGGCGGATTTGAAATTTGCGACAGTTGAAAATTATTTTTTGAATAATTTACTATAGAAAAGGCAATCCCTGGCGTAATTAAAATTTGCGACAGTAAAAAATTATTTTTTGAATAATTTACTATAGAAAAGGCAATCCCTGGCGTAATTAAAATTTGCGACAGTATAAAATTATTTTTTGAATAATTTACTATAGAAAAGGCAATCCCTGGCGGATTTGAAATTTGCGACAGTAAAAAATTATTTTTTGAATAATTTACAATAGAAAAGGCAATCCCTGGCGTAATTAAAATTTGCGACAGTAGAAAATTAATATTTTGAAAAATTTGCTGTAGAAAAGGCAATCCCTGGCCCAATTAAAACTTGCGATAGTAAAAAATTATTTTTTGAATAATTTACTATAGAAAAGGCAATCCCTGGCGCAATTAAAATTTGCGACAGTATAAAATTATTTTTTGAATAATTTACTATTGAAAAGGCAATCCCTGGCGTAATTAAAATTTGCGACAGTTGAAAATTATTTTTTGAATAATTAACTATAGAAAAGGCAATCCCTGGCGTAATTAAAATTTGCGACAGTAGAAAATTATTTTTTGAATAATTTACTATAGAAAAGGCAATCCCTGGCGTAGTTAAAATTTGCGACAGTATAAAATTATTTTTTGAATAATTTACTATAGAAAAGGCAATCCCTGGCGTAGTTAAAATTTGCGACAGTAAAAAATTATTTTTTGAATAATTTACTATAGAAAAGGCAATCCCTGGCGCAATTAAAATTTGCGACAGTATAAAATTATTTTTTGAATAATTTACTATAGAAAAGGCAATCCCTGGCGTAATTAAAATTTGCGCCAGTAAAAAATTATTTTTTGAAAAGTTTACTATAGAAAAGGCAATCCCTGGCGGATTTGAAATTTGCGATAGTAGAAAATTATTTTTTGAATAATTTACTATAGAAAAGGCAATCCCTGGCGTAATTAAAATTTGCGACAGTAAAAAATTATTTTTTGAATAATTTACTATAGAAAAGGCAATCCCTGGCGGATTTGAAATTTGCGACAGTAAAAAATTATTTTTTGAATAATTTACTATAGAAAAGGCAATCCCTGGCGTAATTAAAATTTGCGACTGTTGAAAATTATTTTTTGAATAATTTACTATAGAAAAGGCAATCCCTGGCGTTATTAAAATTTGCGACAGTTGAAAATTATTTTTTGAATAATTTACTATAGAAAAGGCAATCCCTGGCGTAATAAAAATTTGCGACAGTTGAAAATTATTTTTTGAATAATTTACTATAGAAAAGGCAATCCCTGGCGCAATTAAAATTTGCGACAGTATAAAATTATTTTTTGAATAATTTACTATAGAAAAGCAATCCCTGGCGGATTTGAAATTTGCGACAGTAAAAAAATATTTTTTGAATAATTTACTATAGAAAAGGCAATCCCTGGCGCAATTAAAATTTGCGACAGTAGAAAATTATTTTTTGCAAAATTTACTATAGAAAAGGCAATCCCTGGCGTAATTAAAATTTGCGACAGTAAAAAATTATTTTTTGAATAATTTACTATAGAAAAGGCAATCCCTGGCGCAATTAAAATTTGCGACAGTAAAAAATTATTTTTTGAATAATTTACTATAGAAAAGGCAATCCCTGGCGGATTTGAAATTTGCGACAGTAGAAAATTATTTTTTGAATAATTTACTATAGAAAAGGCAATCCCTGGCGTAATTAAAATTTGCGACAGTAGAAAATTATTTTTTGAATAATTTACTATAGAAAAGGCAATCCCTGGCGTAATTAAAATTTGCGACAATTGAAAATTATTTTTTGAATAATTTACTATAGAAAAGGCAATCCCTGGCGCACTTAAAATTTGCTACAGTAGAAAATTATTTTTTGAATAATTTACTATAGAATAGGCAATCCCTGGCGTAATTAAAATTTGCGACAATTGAAAATTATTTTTTGAATAATTTACTATAGAAAAGGCAATCCCTGGCGCACTTAAAATTTGCTACAGTAGAAAATTATTTTTTGAATAATTTACTATAGAATAGGCAATCCCTGGCGTAATTAAAATTTGCGACAGTAGAAAATTATTTTTTGAATAATTTACTATAGAAAAGGCAATCCCTGGCGTAATTAAAATTTGCGACAGTAAAAAATTATTTTTTGAATAATTTACTATAGAAAAGGCAATCCCTGGCGTAATTAAAATTTGCGACAGTAGAAAATTATTTTTTGAAAAGTTTACTATAGAAAAGGCAATCCCTGGCGTAATTAAAATTTGCGACAGTTGAAAATTATTTTTTGAATAATTTACTATAGAAAAGGCAATCCCTGGCGCAATTAAAATTTGCGACAGTAAAAAATTATTTTTTGAATAATTTACTATAGAAAAGGCAATCCCTGGAGCACTTAAAATTTGCGACAGTAAAAAATTATTTTTTGAATAATTTACTATAGAAAAGGCAATCCCTGGCGTAATTAAAATTTGCGACAGTAGAAAATTATTTTTTGAATAATTTACTATAGAAAAGGTAATACCTGGCGTAATTAAAATTTGCGACAGTAGAAAATTATTTTTTGAATAATTTACTATAGAAAAGGCAATCCCTGGCGTAATTAAAATTTGTGAGAGTAGAAAATTATTTTTTGAATAATTTACTATAGAAAAGGCAATCCCTGGCGTAATTAAAATTTGCGACAGTAGAAAATTATTTTTTGCAAAATTTACTATAGATAAGGCAATCCCTGGCGGAGTTGAAATTTGCGACAGTAAAAAATTAGTTTTTGAATAATTTACTATAGAAAAGGCAATCGCTGGCGTAATTAAAATTTGCGACAGTTGAAAATTATTTTTTGAATAATTTACTATAGAAAAGGCAATCCCTGGCGCAATTAAAATTTGCGACAGTTGAAAATTATTTTTTGAATAATTTACTATAGAAAAGGCAATCCCTGGCGGATTTGAAATTTGCGACAGTAGAAAATTATTTTTTGAATAATTTACTATAGAAAAGGCAATCCCTGGCGTAATTAAAATTTGCGACAGTAAAAAATTATTTTTTGAATAATTTACTATAGAAAAGACAATCCCTGGCGCAATTAAAATTTGCGACAGTAAAAAATTATTTTTTGAATAATTTACTATAGAAAAGGCAATCCCTGGCGGATTTGAAATTTGCGACAGTAGAAAATTATTTTTTGAATAATTTACTATAGAAAAGGCAACCCCTGGCGTAATTAAAATTTGCGACAGTAGAAAATTATTTTTTGAATAATTTACTATAGAAAAGGCAATCCCTGGCGTAATTAAAATTTGCGACAGTAGAAAATTATTTTTTGAATAATTTACTATAGAAAAGGCAATCCCTGGCGTAATTAAAATTTGCGATAGTAGAAAATTATTTTTTGAAAAGTTTACTATAGAAAAGGCAATCCCTGGCGTAATTAAAATTTGCGACAGTAAAAACTTATTTTTTGAATAATTTACTATAGAAAAGGCAATCCCTGGCCCAATTAAAATTTGCAACAGTTGAAAATTATTTTTTGAATAATTTACTATAGAAAAGGCAATCCCTGGCGTAATTAAAATTTGCGACAGTAAAAAATTAATTTGTGAATAATTTACTATAGAAAAGGCAATCCCTGGCGCAATTAAAATTTGCGACAGTATAAAATTATTTTTTGAATAATTTACTATAGAAAACGCAATCCCTGGCGTAATTAAAATTTGCGACAGTTCAAAATTATTTTTTGCAACATTTACTATAGAAAAGGCAATCCCTGGCGTAATTAAAATTTGCGACAGTAAAAAATTAATTTGTGAATAATTTACTATAGAAAAGGCAATCCCTGGCGCAATTAAAATTTGCGACAGTATAAAATTATTTTTTGAATAATTTACTATAGAAAAGGCAATCCCTGGCGTAATTAAAATTTGCGACAGTTGAAAATTATTTTTTGCAAAATTTACTATAGAAAAGGCAATCCCTGGCGCAATTAAAATTTGCAACAGTTGAAAATTATTTTTTGAATAATTTACTATAGAAAAGGCAATCCCTGGCGTAATTAAAATTTGCGACAGTAGAAAATTATTTTTTGAATAATTTACTATAGAATAGGCAATCCCTGGCGTAATTAAAATTTGCGACAGTAGAAAATTATTTTTTGAATAATTTACTATAGAAAAGGCAATCCCTGGCGTATTTAAAATTTGCGACAGTATAAAATTATTTTTTGAATAATTTACTATAGAAAAGGCAATCCCTGGCGTAATTAAAATTTGCGACAGTAAAAACTTATTTTTTGAATAATTTACTATAGAAAAGGTAATCCCTGGCGCAATTAAAATTTGCGACAGTTGAAAATTATTTTTTGAATAATTTACTATAGAAAAGGCAATCCCTGGCGTAATTAAAATTTGCGACAGTAAAAAATTAATTTGTGAATAATTTACTATAGAAAAGGCAATCCCTGGCGCAATTAAAATTTGCGACAGTATAAAATTATTTTTTGAATAATTTACTATAGAAAACGCAATCCCTGGCGTAATTAAAATTTGCGACAGTTCAAAATTATTTTTTGCAAAATTTACTATAGAAAAGGCAATCCCTGGCGTAATTAAAATTTGCGACAGTAAAAAATTAATTTGTGAATAATTTACTATAGAAAAGGCAATCCCTGGCATAATTAAAATTTGCGACAGTAGAAAATTATTTTTTGAATAATTTACTATAGAAAAGGCAATCCCTGGCGTAATTAAAATTTGCGACAGTAGAAAATTATTTTTTGAATAATTTACTATAGAAAAGGCAATCCCTGGCGTATTTAAAATTTGCGACAGTATAAAATTATTTTTTGAATAATTTACTATAGAAAAGGCAATCCCTGGGATATTTAAAATTTGCGACAGTAGAAAATTATTTTTTGAATAATTTACTATAGACAAGGCAATCCCTGGCGTAATTAAAATTTGCGACAGTAGAAAATTATTTTTTGCAAAATTTACTATAGAAAAGGCAATCCCTGGCGGATTTGAAATTTGCGACAGTAAAAAATTATTTTTTGAATAATTTACTATAGAAAAGGCAATCCCTGGCGTAATTAAAATTTGCGACAGTTGAAAATTATTTTTTGAATAATTTAATATAGAAAAGGCAATCCCTGGCGCAATTAAAATTTGCGACAGTTGAAAATTATTTTTTGAATAATTTACTATAGAAAAGGCAATCCCTGGCGGATTTGAAATTTGCGACAGTAGAAAATTATTTTTTGAATAATTTACTATAGAAAAGGCAATCCCTGGCGTAATTAAAATTTGCGACAGTAAAAAATTATTTTTTGAATAATTTACTATAGAAAAGGCAATCCCTGGTGCAATTAAAATTTGCGACAGTAAAAAATTATTTTTTGAATAATTTACAATAGAAAAGGCAATCCTGGCGGATTTGAAATTTGCGACAGTAGAAAATTATTTTTTGAATAATTTACTATAGAAAAGGCAATCCCTGGCGTAATTAAAATTTGCGACAGTAGAAAATTATTTTTTGAATAATTTACTATAGAAAAGGCAATCCCTGGCGTAATTAAAATTTGCGACAGTAGAAAATTATTTTTTGAATAATTTACTATAGAAAAGGCAATCCCTGGCGTAATTAAAATTTGCGACAGTTGAAAATTATTTTTTGAATAATTTACTATAGAAAAGGCAATCCCTGGCGTAATTAAAATTTGCGACAGAAAAAAATTAATTTGTGAATAATTTACTATAGAAAAGGCAATCCCTGGCGCAATTAAAATTTGCGACCGTATAAAATTATTTTTTGAATAATTTACTATAGAAAAGGCAATCCCTGGCGTAATTAAAATTTGCGACAGTTGAAAATTATTTTTTGCAAAATTTACTATAGAAAAGGCAATCCCTGGCGTAATTAAAATTTGCGACAGTAGAAAATTATTTTTTAAATAATTTACTATAGAAAAGGCAATCCCTGGCGTAATTAAAATTTGCGACAGTATAAAATTATTTTTTGAATTATTTACTATAGAAAAGGCAATCCCTGGCGTAATTAAAATTTGAGACAGTAAAAAAATTATTTTTTGAAAAATTTACTATAGAAAAGGCAATCCCTGGCGAAATTAAAATTTGCAACAGTTGAAAATTATTTTTTGAATAATTTACTATAGAAAAGGCAATCCCTGGCGTAATTAAAATTTGCGACAATAGAAAATTATTTTTTGAATAATTTACTATAGAAAAGGCAATCCCTGGCGTAATTAAATTTGCGACAGTAGAAAATTATTTTTTGAATAATTTACTATAGAAAAGGCAATCCTGGCGTATTTAAAATTTGCGAGAGTATAAAATTATTTTTTGAATAATTTACTATAGAAAAGGCAATGCCTGGGATATTTAAAATTTGCGACAGTAGAAAATTATTTTTTGAATAATTTACTATATAAAAGGCAATCCCTGGCGTAATTAAAATTTGCGACAGTTGAAAATTATTTTTTGAAAAATTTACTGTAGAAAAGGCAATCCCTGGCGCAATTAAAATTTGCGACAGTAGAAAATTATTTTTGAATAATTTACTACAGAAGAGGCAATCCCTGGCGGATTTGAAATTGCCACAGTAAAAAATTATTTTTGAATAATTTACTATAGAAAAGGCAATCCCTGGCGCAATTAAAATTTGCGACAGTTGAAAATTATTTTTTGAAAAGTTTACTATACAAAAGGCAATCCCTGGCGCAATTAAAATTTGCGACAGTTGAAAATTATTTTTTGAATAATTTACTATAGAAAAGGCAATCCCTGGCGTAATTAAAATTTGCGACAGTAAAAAATTATTTTTTGAATAATTTACTATAGAAAAGGCAATCCCTGCGAAATTAAAATTTGCGACAGTAAAAAATTAATTTGTGAATAATTTACTATAGAAAAGGCAATCCCTGGCGCAATTAAAATTTGCGACAGTATAAAATTATTTTTTGAATAATTTACTATAGAAAAGGCAATCCCTGGCGTAATTAAAATTTGCGACAGTAAAAAATTATTTTTTGAAAAATTTACTATAGAAAAGGCAATCCCTGGCGAAATTAAATTTGCAACAGTTGAAAATTATTTTTTGAATAATTTACTATAGAAAAGGCAATCCCTGGCGTAATTAAAATTTGCGACAATAGAAAATTATTTTTTGAATAATTTACTATAGAAAAGGCAATCCCTGGCGTAATTAAAATTTGCGACAGTAGAAAATTATTTTTTGAATAATTTACTATAGAAAAGGCAATCCCTGGCGTATTTAAAATTTGCGAGAGTATAAAATTATTTTTTGAATAATTTACTATAGAAAAGGCAATGCCTGGGATATTTAAATTTGCGACAGTAGAAAATTATTTTTGGAATAATTTACTATATAAAAGGCAATCCCTGGCGTAATTAAAATTTGCGACAGTTGAAATTATTTTTTGAAAAATTTACTGTAGAAAAGGCAATCCCTGGCGCAATTAAAATTTGCGACAGTAGAAAATTATTTTTGAATAATTTACTATAGAAAAGGCAATCCCTGGCGTAATTAAAATTTGCGACAGTTGAAAATTATTTTTTGAATAATTTACTATAGAAAAGGCAATCCCTGCGTAATTAAAAATTTGCGACAGTAAAAATTATTTTTTGAATAATTTACTATAGAAAAGGCAATCCCTGGCGAAATTAAAATTTGCGACAGTAAAAAATTAATTTGTGAATAATTTACTATAGAAAAGGCAATCCCTGGCGCAATTAAAATTTGCGACAGTATAAAATTATTTTTTGAATAATTTACTATAGAAAAGGCAATCCCTGGCGTAATTAAAATTTGCGACAGTAAAAAATTATTTTTTGAAAAATTTACTATAGAAAAGGCAATCCCTGGCGAAATTAAAATTTGCAACAGTTGAAAATTATTTTTTGAATAATTTACTATAGAAAAGGCAATCCCTGGCGTAATTAAAATTTGCGACAGTAAAAAATTATTTTTTGAATAATTTACTATAGAAAAGGCAATCCCTGGCGAAATTAAAATTTGCGACAGTAAAAAATTAATTTGTGAATAATTTACTATAGAAAAGGCAATCCCTGGCGCAATTAAAATTTGCGACAGTATAAAATTATTTTTTGAATAATTTACTATAGAAAAGGCAATCCCTGGCGTAATTAAAATTTGCGACAGTTGAAAATTATTTTTTGCAAAATTTACTATAGAAAAGGCAATCCCTGGCGTAATTAAAATTTGCTACAGTAGAAAATTATTTTTTGAATAATTTACTATAGAAAAGGCAATCCCTGGCGTAATTAAAATTTGCGACAGTATAAAATTATTTTTTGAATAATTTACTATAGAAAAGGCAATCCCTGGCGTAATTAAAATTTGCGACAGTAAAAAATTATTTTTTGAAAAATTTACTATAGAAAAGGCAATCCCTGGCGTAATTAAAATTTGCGACAGTTGAAAATTATTTTTTGAATAATTTACTATAGAAAAGGCAATCCCTGGCGTAATTAAAATTTGCGACAGTAGAAAATTATTTTTTGAATAACTTACTATAGAAAAGGCAATCCCTGGCGTAATTAAAATTTGCGACAGTTGAAAATTATTTTTTGAATAATTTACTATAGAAAAGGCAATCCCTGGCGTATTTAAAATTTGCGACAGTATAAAATTATTTTTTGAATAATTTAATATAGAAAAGGCAATCCCTGGGATATTTAAAATTTGCGACAGTAGAAAATTATTTTTTGAATAATTTACTATAGAAAAGGCAATCCCTGGCGCAATTAAAATTTGCGACAGTAAAAAATTATTTTTTGAATAATTTACAATAGAAAAGGCAATCCCTGGCGCACTTAAAATTTGCGACAGTAAAAAATCATTTTTTTAATAATTTACTATAGAAAAGGCAATCCCTGGCGCAATTAAAATTTGCGACAGTAAAAAATTATTTTTTGAATAATTTACTATAGAAAAGGCAATCCCTGGCGTATTTAAAATTTGCGACAGTATAAAATTATTTTTTGAATAATTTACTATAGAAAAGGCAATCCCTGGCGTATTTAAAATTTGCGACAGTATAAAATTATTTTTTGAATACTTTACTATAGAAAAGGCAATCCCTGGCGTAATTAAAATTTGCGACAGTTGAAAATTATTTTTTGAAAAGTTTACTATAGAAAAGGCAATCCCTGGCGCAATTAAAATTTGCGACAGTTGAAAATTATTTTTTGAATAATTTACTATAGAAAAGGCAATCCCTGGCGTAATTAAAATTTGCGACAGTAGAAAATTATTTTTTGAATAATTTACTATAGAAAAGGCAATCCCTGGCGTAGTTAAAATTTGCGACAGTAGAAAATTATTTTTTGAAAAGTTTACTATAGAAAATGCAAACCCTGGCGTAATTAAAATTTGCGACAGTTGAAAATTATTTTTTGAAAAGTTTACTATAGAAAAGGCAATCCCTGGCGAAATTAAAATTTGCGACAGTAAAAAATTATTTTTTGAATAATTTACTATAGAAAAGGCAATCCCTGGCGTAATTAAAATTTGCGACAGTTGAAAATTATTTTTTGAAAAGTTTACTATAGAAAAGGCAATCCCTGGCGCAATTAAAAGTTTGCGACAGTTGAAAATTATTTTTTGAATAATTTACTATAGAAAAGGCAATCCCTGGCGGATTTGAAATTTGCGACAGTAGAAAATTATTTTTTGAATAATTTACTATAGAAAAGGCAATCCCTGGCGGATTTGAAATTTGCGACAGTAAAAAATTATTTTTTGAATAATTTACTATAGAGAAGGCAATCCCTGGCGTAATTAAAATTTGCGACAGTAAAAAATTATTTTTTGAATAATTTACTATAGAAAAGGCAATCCCTGGCGCAATTAAAATTTGCGACAGTAAAAAATTATTTTTTGAATAATTTACTATAGAAAAGGCAATCCCTGGCGCAATTAAAATTTGCGACAGTATAAAATTATTTTTTGAATAATTTACTATAGAAAAGGCAATCCCTGGCGTAATTAAAATTTGCGACAGTATAAAATTATTTTTTGAATAATTTACTATAGTAAAGGCAATCCCTGGCGTAATTAAAATTTGCGACAGTTGAAAATTATTTTTTGAATAATTTACTATAGAAAAGGCAATCCCTGGCGTAATTAAAATTTGCGACAGTTGAAAATAATTTTTTGAATAATTTACTATAGAAAAGGCAATCCCTGGCGCAATTAAAATTTGCGACAGTTGAAAATTATTTTTTGAATAATTTACTATAGAAAAGGCAATCCCTGGCGTAATTAAAATTTGCGACAGTTGAAAATTATTTTTTGAATAATTTACTATAGAAAAGGCAATCCCTGGCGCAATTAAAATTTGCGACAGTATAAAATTATTTTTTGAATAATTTACTATAGAAAAGGCAATCCCTGGCGCAATTAAAATTTGCGACAGTAAAAAATTATTTTTTGAATAATTTACTATAGAAAAGGCAATCCCTGGCGGATTTGAAATTTGCGACAGTAGAAAATTATTTTTTGAATAATTTACTATAGAAAAGGCAATCCCTGGCGTAATTAAAATTTGCTACAGTAGAAAATTATTTTTTGAATAATTTACTATAGAAAAGGCAATCCCTGGCGGATTTGAAATTTGCGACAGTAGAAAATTATTTTTTGAATAATTTACTATAGAAAAGGCAATCCCTGGCGGATTTGAAATTTGCGACAGTAAAAAATTATTTTTTGAATAATTTACTATAGAGAAGGCAATCCCTGGCGTAATTAAAATTTGCGACAGTAAAAAATTATTTTTTGAATAATTTACTATAGAAAAGGCAATCCCTGGCGCAATTAAAATTTGCGACAGTAAAAAATTATTTTTTGAATAATTTACTATAGAAAAGGCAATCCCTGGCGCAATTAAAATTTGCGACAGTATAAAATTATTTTTTGAATAATTTACTATAGAAAAGGCAATCCCTGGCGGATTTGAAATTTGCGACAGTAGAAAATTATTTTGTGAATAATTTACTATAGAAAAGGCAATCCCTGGCGTAATTAAAATTTGCTACAGTAGAAAATTATTTTTTGAATAATTTACTATAGAAAAGGCAATCCCTGGCGCAATTAAAATTTGCGACAGTTGAAATTTATTTTTTGAATAATTTACTATAGAAAAGGCAATCCCTGGCGTAATTAAAATTTGCGACAGTTGAAAATTATTTTTTGAATAATTTACTATAGAAAAGGCAATCCATGGCGCAATTAAAATTTGCGACAGTATAAAATTATTTTTTGAATAATTTACTATAGAAAAGGCAATCCCTGGCGTAATTAAAATTTGCGACAGTATAAAATTATTTTTTGAATAATTTACTATAGAAAAGGCAATCCCTGGCGTATTTAAAATTTTGCGACAGTAAAAAATTATTTTTTGAATAATTTACTATAGAAAAGGGAATCCCTGGCGTAATTAAAATTTGCGACAGTAGAAAATTATTTTTTGAATAATTTACTATAGAAAAGGCAATCCCTGGGATATTTAAAATTTGCGACAGTAAAAAATTATTTTTTGAATAATTTACTATAGAAAAGGCAATCCCTGGCCTAATTAAAATTTGAGACAGTAGAAAATTATTTTTTGAATAATTTACTATAGAAAAGGCAATCCCTGGCGTAATTAAAATTTGCGACAGTAGAAAATTATTTTTTGAAAAGTTTACTATATAAAAGGCAATCCCTGGCGTAATTAAAATTTGCGACAGTAAAAAATTATTTTTTGAATAATTTACTATATAAAAGGCAATCCCTGGCGTAATTAAAATTTGCGTCAGTTGAAAATTATTTTTTGAATAATTTACTATAGAAAAGGCAATCCCTGGCGCAATTAAAATTTGCGACAGTAAAAAATTATTTTTTGAATAATTTACTATAGAAAAGGCAATCCCTGGCGGATTTGAAATTTGCGACAGTAGAAAATTATTTTTTGAATAATTTACTATAGAAAAGGCAATCGCTGGCGTAATTAAAATTTGCGACAGTAGAAAATTATTTTTTGAATAATTTACTATAGAAAAGGCAATCCCTGGCGCAATTAAAATTTGCGACAGTTGAAAATTATTTTTTGAATAATTTACTATTGAAAAGGCAATC
>CAWVNZ010000555.1:0-34520 GCA_963930735.1 Dioctria linearis
CAACACCACGCACACGCACTTAAGCGCCACTTCGTTGACAGGTTGAAGAGACGTTTACGTCTCGAATATCTGGCAACGAACGCAGACACATTCAACTGCACATGGCAACCACTATCGTCGGTGCAGGATGGAGCTCTTGTCTTTCGCTGGTGAGAACAGGCCACAGCATTTGCAACACTAGTCCACGGGGCTTCTCCCCGCTTAGGAATCGTTGCACGTGCGGTGGGAAGGACAAGCACTCTGTTAGAGATGCTAAGCTGGAGGGATGATGAGGGCAGTTTGTAGAGGTCTACGATAATACAGGCCGCCCTCGCGGGACTCTATAACGGTATCGGCTAAATTTTTTCGTTCGTTCGGTCATTTATCTTTGATTCGGTTTCGGTCTCGGTGCTAAATTACAAAATTTTTTGTTGAAAATTCGTTCGTTTAGGTAAATATTTTTATTAGATTATTTTGGAAATTGAAGCTTCTTGGAACTGCCACTTACCCAATTGTCAAAATTGGGACTTTTAAATTTTTTGTCTATCTTTTAGATCCTTTTCAAAATTCTTGTAGCCGTTTTTTAGCCGTTTTTTAGTCTCTTTTGAGAATTTTGTCTTGTTTGTTTTCCTTTTGTTTGTGTCTTTTTTCTTGTTCATTAGTTTTTCTAATTGTTTTAATTGTTTAATTGTCCCTATTGACCTTTTATAACTTTTAGATTAGCTAGCGACCTTTTGTTTACACTTTGTAGAGCCTTTTGCCACCTATTTTTAAGGAATTTTGAAAAGAGCCAAAGAGCCAAAAAATAAAGAGCATATATACATAAAAAAAAAAATTATTATTGCAGAGACCGGACGTGTCAATTTGAGTTCCGTAAAATTTCGCAAAATCACCCGGAATAATAGTAAAAAAGCGAGAATATTTAACAGTATTGTGTGAGTGTGTTGTGCTACAAGTATTAGGTGAAAATTCTGTTGAAAAAATATATAAAAAAAGAAGCTAAAATCAAAATCAAAATCAAAAAATTGTGACATTTCTAAAAATTTAATTTAATTTCGGTCGTTGCCATGACAACGTGAGTGAAAAATTTTAGTCAAAAATAGTTTTAGTAGTTTGATAGACCACAAAATTTCGGAAAGAAGTAACGAAAGTAAAAATTAAATTATAATCGAGAAAAATAAAAAATTTACACTGCCGCGCTCAAAATGAGCTCGAGCAGCAGCGATTCTGGGGGGACTGATGATCCCCTCAAATCTAAAAGTCGGAAGAAGAACAGCACAAAAGCTAGTTCCTCTTCCAAGAAATATGACCAAGGGCCCAAAGAAAAGGCGGCTAAGGGCCCACTTGAAGAGGCCAGCAGCAGCAATCAAGTGCAGCCGTCTTCCTTGGAGAAGACTATTGCGGGGACAGCCGTAGCTGTCCAAGAAGAGAATGTAGCATCTGTGGCTACATCTTTAGCTAATGTTCCATCGACGTCTTCGAGGCCAGGACAACATCCAACGTTGAAGGAAGTGGTCAAAACGGCCTCGGAGTCAGCGCCAAAGCCTAGCGGAATTATAATGAGGCCACCGCTTTCTTCAACGAAAGTAAATGCCCCGAAGAAGACACCAGCAGCAACAAAAGTTAGCCCAGAAGCAGCACCACGATCCCCGGCGTTAGTCTCAGGAATCTCGTATGCGCAGGTAAGTGGCAGTTCCAATAAGGCTTCCACAATAGAAATTTTAGGAAAGGGCATCACTCCTCGTCCAGCCCCATTGGACGCAGGTAAGCCTCGGCCTAAGACCGGTGCGGGTCTGCAGGCTTTTTTCGACGGGAGGTGGCAGGATGAGAGCTACGGTATGCAGCTCGAGCACATCAATAGATGTCCTCAGAGCGCATACCTGAAAGCGATCTTCCAGGTCATCTCTCGTGAGCAGCTATTTTCCATGGGGATAATAGCTGGGGGAATGGTTGAGGTGTACACCACGACCCTCGAGAGTGCTACCAAGCTTATGCTTGAGGGCATCGAGGTGGATGGTACACACCTTGTGCCGTTCCCACTCAGGGAAAGGCCCACAAGGGTCATGTTTTCACGGGTCCCTATGCGAGCTTGCCATGAAGACCTCCTAAATTTCTTGGGAAGATTTGGGAAGGTTCATGGCAACGTTCGTGCCATTCCCTTAAAAATTGGGGACGAGGGTCTCGGGCGGGGTATCTTCGGTACTAGCCGGGAGGCGTCCATCACCTTAAGTAAGGGGTGTACGCTTCCAAAGGGCTTTTACCTGAGCATATCCGGCTCGAGGCACTGGATAGACGTTGGCACCGAAGCGAAATGTCATGCTTGCCATTTGGTAGGGCATTTTATTGCTGACTGCCCCAGGAGAACCGGGAAGAAGGCTGAACCGAGGGTTCCCTCGAAGGAAGCCACTGCTACAGTAGTGGATCTGGAGAAGGAGCCTTCGGCCGGCACTCAACCTGCTATTTTGGAGCAGCCAGTGGTTAAGGTGCCTGAAGTTGTCCTAGAGGCAAAAATAGTTATGGCTGTAAACGGCGCCACGTCGGCACGTGAAAACACGGCTACTTCCGACGAGGAGTCGAATAGCCAAGTAGTCAAAAAAAAGAGGACGAGGAGGAAGAAAGTTGACCGGGTGATGCTGCCTCCTCCAGAGCCAGCAAAGCCAGTCGCATCCAAGCGGCCCCACTCGGAGGAGGACGATAGTGGAGCTCGCGGTTCGAAGGTTGTAGTAAGGGACGCGGTGGTGTCTCACGAGCAGCTTTCGGACTGCGACATGACCGGTTTTGATGAGACTGGTCTTTCGAGCCTCGGTGGCTACGAGTCGTGTGATAGTATCATTTCGACTGGTAGCCAATTTGAGGTCTCGAAGGGGATGGAAACCCTTTCTAGGAAGAAGATCGCCGGAATTCTCACCCAGCTCCTGTACAAGAAGAATTCAGATAAAATCTGGAGTATTCTTGTAAGGGAGCTGGAGATGCCAGAGTTGTTACTTCCTCAGCTTCTACTCCTACAACAGGAGTCCAAGAAGAGGAGGAAGTACAACGATGTTGCTCGGTTAGAACGACTTCATAGAAAGGTGGAGGAGTTGCTTCAGGAGCATCGCTTGGCCGATTCTCCTCGTCAATAGACGTCGCACATTCATCGTTTGAGCTTTTCATCTCTTTGAATGTGCAAGATAGCTTCGATCAACACCGGGGGTTTAAGTGCACATACAAGGTTACACAGCACTATCGAACATGTCAAAATGTTCGATATAGACATCGCGCTTCTACAGGAGACGAATTTTACACAAGACACATACACACAACTTGAGCGCTATGCTTATTTACACACTGGCTATGCAATGTTTGCCACACCTGCGCCTCGCCGAGGCTCAGGGGTGGCAATCATTGTATCCAACAAATTTACACTATCGTCTCCTGTCTATACAGATATCTTCCCAGGCTTCGCTTCTTCCTTGGACTTTGTCATTTAAGACAAAAATATCAATGTAGTAAACGTGTACCTTCCTCATGACCAGGACATTACAAGACAAGTTCTTGATAGTGTTCAGTCGTGTCTGGTGAATTTTAGCGGTGAAACTGTCCTCGGAGGTGATTTCAACTGCACTCTGAATCCCTCAATGGATCGGCACTCTGGAGTTGAGTTCAACTCTGTCAATGCTACTCGATTGAGGAATTTTGTCGGTGTTTTCAGACTCGTGGATATCTATCGTTGGATGCATCCTACGACTAGATCATACACGAGGGTCTCGCGAAATATCCATGGAAGTCTCGCAGGCTCCAGAATTGATAGACTTTACGTCTCACCTGGAATACTAGAACATTTCGTTGGTGTCACTCATGAAGTGTGTTCCGTTAGTGATCATCTTCTTGTAGTGGCGACCAGCACTCTAGTTGAAAGACGAACTGCATACTGGATATTCAACAACTATTTGTTGAATTCCGAGCAGTTCATCAATGAGTTCACTGAATTCTGGCACGATTGGCAAGAGAGGAAAGTTAACTTTCCTTTTCTTAGTCAATGGTGGGATGTTGGAAAGCTCCAGATTCGGTCTTTTATCGAGACGAGTTTCAATCGAAGTGGCTATCAAGCTTCTAGTTTGTCGGCCGAGGTCTCTCGGGTGGCAGCTCTTCTCCCAACTCAGCCGGGGTTGATTCTTTATTTCAATGGAATAAAGGAACGCTTGGCGACACAGACTTACAAGCACAGCTTGGAGTTTGTGCTGCGCGGCCAATCGCGCTGGCTGAGAGAAGGCGATTCTCCAACTGAGTACTTCTTTCAGGCGACTAGACGTCGTACTGCTTCTTGTGAGGTCGAATCGATAATTGATGAATCTGGACAAGTCCTCAACGGACAACAGCTATCAGAATATATTCGAGACTACTACAGTAGTCTCTACTCTGAATCGACGTCGACAACATCCTCGACCACTCATGAATTCCTTGAGAATATTCCCACTTTCTCTGAAGATAGTAAGGAGCTCCTGGATACAGTAATCACATTGGAGGATATGATTGCTGCGACAAAGGATCTAAGGCGACACACTTCACCTGGTTATGACGGCTTGACTCCAGAATTTTTCATACGTTTCAGGGATTTATTAATTCCTGACCTTTTGGAAGTCTTCAATTCGGCGGTTGAGACGCATTCAGACTTTCCTTCTAGTTGGAGGAGATCTGTTATGCGCTTGATTCCAAAGAAGGGAGATTTGCAGAGGATGGGGAACTGGAGGCCAGTAACCCTATGCAATGTAGACTACAAAATCGTCTGCAAAGCATTAGGGGCGATACTCCGCTCAGTGATTGCTTCGGTAATACACCCGGAACAGTCCTATTGTGTACCTGGTCGTAGTATCTACGACAACATCGCGGTAGCCAAGCATTTGTTTGCCTACCATGAGCAGACAGGTACACAAATGGCCATGATTTCACTTGACCAGCAAAAGGCTTTTGATAGTGTCTCGCACGAGTATCTCTTGACTGCTCTCGAGGCATTTGGGTTTCCGCCCAGGTGGCTCGATATCGCCGGGAAACTTTATAGAGATTCAGCGATTTTGATTAAGCATCAAGGACAAGTTCTGGCTCCTATCTCGTTTCATCGAGGTATCAGACAGGGCTGTCCATTGTCAGGTATGCTATATGATCTTTCGTTGGAGCCGCTACTGGTGAATCTTCGTCGAATGCTCGGACGGTATGCGGTTCATCTGCCATATACCAATGTGAGGCCTCTTATGTTGGCGTATGCGGATGATTTGTCTATTTTCGTGACAAGAGATGAAGCTTTTCCGGTCGCTCGTGCTGTTTTCGAACAGTTCGAACGTATAGCGGGCGCTAAAATCAACCTTAGTAAGAGTCAAGGCTTGTGGTGTGGAAGGTGGAGAGATCGTACAGATACTCCACTGAACATCCAATGGACTAATACTTGCCTGAAGTATTTAGGTGTGTATATCGGACGCGAGAGTAAATCAAGTAATAGCCGCATCGCTCTTGAGAAACTCTCTAGAGCTGTAAACTCATGGCGTAGTCGACTGTTTCCATTATCCTTAATGGGTAGGTCAGTCGTGATAAACTATTTGATTACCTCGTCCATCGTTCATCTGCTAAAGTCTGAGACGTTTGATGAAGGCTTCGTAAGTCTTCTTCAAGCAAAAGCGATAGACGCCTTTTGGTGCGGAAGACGATGGGTTGCTGAAAGCACGCTCTGTCTGCCAGTCAAGATAGGTGGATTAGGTCTCACTAACTTGGTTGTGAAATCAAGGTGTCTCCAAGTGCGTGCATTCCAACGAGTGTTCTGCCAGAGAGACAGCTTGATTTCTCAACTGTGGGTGAATGTACTGGGAGGGATCGGCATAGGGGAGTATTACTACCTACTCTCTGTTCGACCACCTTATCCTCGTGACTGGCCACAGGATCTAATCTCAACGATTCAGACCTGGGGCAGAATCAGGCCAGCATTTCACCTTAAGTGGAATGCTCTACGGTACACGCAATTCGCGTCGATTCCAATCAGGTTTAATCCTGAATTAATAGATTCAGTGTTCAGTAATGCTCGGGGTTTTGAAGCTGACACGCATACATTGACAGTTCTCTGAGATATTATTGATATCTCTGGAAACTGTCGAATAAACACTAACACTGCACAACTACACGACCTGGCTGCTTCTGCGCGGGAGAGATTTCGCCAACTTGGGACCAGTGACCCTGGCACTAAGTTGGAAGATGCTTTCGTTCTGAACAGACCACCACACACACCTTTCAGCACACTTACAACACGTGTGCTCCGTGACGTGCTTATGTCAATAAGACCTCCGGAGTATACAGGATACAACAGATGGCGAACACACCTCGGGGTGAATATGGGCGTGATGGGAGGGATAACTTGCAGAGTAGTCTACAGTTATCCTTCTAGTTACAAAGATGCTGATGTAGCATTCAAATTGCTGCATCACAGTCTTATGCATCCTAATCAGTTGTCACATATCGACCGCCGAGTTCAGAGGATTTGCACAGTTTGTGCTGGTGAGGGCACCCTGTTTCACAGGTTCTTCACTTGTCCGGCTTTGCAGGGTCTAATGGATCTCGTGCGCGGTATGTGTCAGTTGATCCACCCGAATTTCGGCATTACTAGGACATCGTTTCTATGGGGACCAAAGGTATGTAGTCGAGTGAATTGTTTGATTAGCTTTGTGTTGACACTGGCCAAATCTACAATTCACCTGCACTACATGAGAGTCGAAGCTGGGAATCAGAACACTGACCCACAACACCACGCACACGCACTTAAGCGCCACTTCGTTGACAGGTTGAAGAGACGTATACGTCTTGAGTATCTCGCAACGAACGCAGACACATTCAACTGCACATGGCAACCACTATCGTCGGTGCAGGACGGAGCTCTTGTCTTTCACTGGTGATAGCAGGCCACAGCATTTTCAACACTAGTCCACGGGGCTTCTCCTCGCTTAGGAATCGTTGCAAGTGCTGTGGGAAGGACAAGCACTCTGTTAGAGATGCTAAGCTGGAGGGATGATGAGGGCAGTTTGTAGAGGTCTATGATACTACAGGCTGCTCTCGCGGGACTCTATAACGGTATCGCGTAAATTTTTCGTTCGTTCGATTTTTCTTTTTTCTAACTCGGTTTCGGTTCTAAATTACAAAATTTTATGTTGAAATTCGCTCGTTTAGGGAAATTTTTATTAGTTTATTTTGGAAATTTGGAACTCCTTGGAACTGCCACTTACCCTATAGTCAAAATAGGGACAAGTGAAAAAAATTTTGTTTTTCATCTTTTAGGCATTTTCCAAAATTTTTGTAACCGTATATATTGTCTCTTTTGAGAACATTGTTTTAGTTTGTGCTTTTTTTGTGCCTTTAAATGTTAGTTTATCTTGTTGTCCCTATTGACTTGTATATTGTTATTTTTATATTAGTCAGTTAGAGCCTTTTCTCCTTTTTACAGAGCCACTTTTTGTTTGTTTTTTTAATTTTAAGAGTCAATTTATAACGTTTAATAAAGATCTTATATACATAAAAAAAAAAATTATTATTATTCTGAAGTAACCGGACGTGTCAGATTGAGCTCCAGAAAGTAAATAGATATATGGTATAAATAATACCCAAAAGTCTAAAAAGTGTACAAAAGCGTAGACAACAATATTAGCTTTCGTCCTTATAATTCAAAGTGAAATATATTGTGAATAAAAACTGTTAAATTTCGAAACAAATCTGTGAAAAATAAAAAATTTTAGTGACAGTTCAAATAATTTTTAATTAATTTCATCGTTGCCATGACAACGTGATTATTGTTAAAAATTTAGTAGTTCGAGCATAGAATCTAAAACTTTTGTGGAGTGAAATAAATAAATAAATAAATAATTAAATTAATTGTAAAAAACGATTTGAAAATAGTAGAAACTCATGCGGCTTTGCTCAAAATGAGTACGAGCAGTGATTCTGGGGGGACGGATGATCCCCTCAAATCAACACAAAGAAGAAAGAAGAAAAATAAATCTTCTAAGGATTATATAAAAGGCCCCAACGAAAAGGCCATAAAGGGCCCAATTGAAGAGGCCAAAATTCAAAATTTACAGTTATCTCCACAGGAGAAGAATACTGCCAGGACATCCAAATCTGTCCGTGAAGAGTCAGGGGAATCAGCCCCAACATCCGACGCTATTGCTGTAGTATCAGTAGCTGCAGCTATAGCAAATCCAGTGGCAATGGCTTCAGCCTCAAAAGTAAGTCCTACGCTGAAGGAAGTAGTTGAAACGGCTTCGGCCTCAGCGCCAAAGCCTAGCGGTCTTGTGATGAGGCCACCGCTTTCGTCAAAGAAGGTAAACCCTAAGAAGCAACCATCAGCACCAGCAGCAACATCAGTGAGCTCAGAAGCAGCACAACGATCCCCGGCGTTAGTCGTAGGGATATCCTATGCCCAGCAGGTAAGTGGCAGTTCCAAGAGTCAGTCAGCCATTGAAATTTTAGGAAAGGGCATCACTCCTCGTCCAGCCCCATTGGACGCAGGTAAGCCTCGGCCTAAGACCGGTGCGGGTCTACAGGCTTTTTTCGACGGGAGGTGGCAGGATGAGAACTACGGTATGCAGCTCGAGCACATCAATAGATGTCCTCAGAGCGCATACCTGAAAGCGATCTTCCAGGTCATCTCTCGTGAGGAGCTATTCTCCATGGGAGTAATAGCTGGGGGAATGGTTGAGGTGTATACCACAACCCTCGGTAGTGCTACCAAGCTTATGCTTGAGGGCATCGAGGTGGATGGTAGGCACCTTGTGCCGTTCCCACTCAGGGAAAAGCCCACGAAGGTCGTGTTTTCACGGGTCCCAATGCGAGCCAGTCATGAAGACCTCCTGAATTTTCTAGGGAGATTTGGGAAGGTTCATGGCAACGTTCGCGCTATTCCCATTAAAATCGGGGACGAGGGTCTTGGGCGGGGTATCTTCGGTACCAGCCGGGAGGCGTCTATCACTTTAAATATGGGATGTATGCTTCCAATAGGCTTTTACTTGAGCATATCCGGCTCGAGGCACTGGATAGACGTGAGCACCGAATCAAAATGCCATGCTTGCCATTTGGTAGGGCATTTTATTGCTGACTGCCCCAGGAGAACCGGGAAGAAGGCTGAACCGAGGGTTCCCTCGAAGGAAGCCACTGCTACAGTAGTGGATCTGGAGAAGGAGCCTTCGGCCGGCACTCAACCTGCTATTTTGGAGCAGCCAGTGGTTAAGGTGCCTGAAGTTGTCCTAGAGGCAAAAGAAATTATGGCTATAAACGGCGCCACGTCGGCACGTGAAAACACGGCTACTTCCGACGAGGAGTCGAGTAGCCATTTAGGCAAGAAAAAGAGGACGAGGAGGAGGAAGACAAAGGTGGACCGTGTGATGCTGCCTCCTCCGGCGCCAGCAAAGCCAGTCGCATCAAAGCGGCCCCACTCGGAGGAGGACGATAGTGGAGCTGGCATTCCGAAGGTTGTTGTAAGGGAGGTGGAAGCATCTCTTGAGCAGCTTTCGGACTGCGACATGACCGGTTTTGATGAGACTGGTCTTTCGAGCCTCGGTGGCTACGAGTCGTGTGATAGTATCATTTCGACTGGTAGCCAATTTGAGGTCTCGAAGGGGATGGAAACCCTTTCTAGGAAGAAGATCGCCGGAATTCTCACCCAGCTCCTGTACAAGAAGAATTCAGATAAAATCTGGAGTATTCTTGTAAGGGAGCTGGAGAGGCCAGAGTTGTTACTTCCTCAGCTTCTACTCCTACAACAGGAGTCCAAGAAGAGGAGGAAGTACAACGATGTTGCGCGGTTAGAACGACTTCATAGAAAGGTGGAGGAGTTGCTTCAGGAGCATCGCTTGGCCGATTCTCCTCGTCAATAGACGTCGCACATTCATCGTTTGAGCTTTTCATCTCTTTGAATGTGCAAGATAGCTTCGATCAACACCGGGGGTTTAAGTGCACATACAAGGTTACACAGCACTATCGAACATGTCAAAATGTTCGATATAGACATCGCGCTTCTACAGGAGACGAATTTTACACAAGACACATACACACAACTTGAGCGCTATGCTTATTTACACACTGGCTATGCAATGTTTGCCACACCTGCGCCTCGCCGAGGCTCAGGGGTGGCAATCATTGTATCCAACAAATTTACACTATCGTCTCCTTTCTATACAGATATCTTCCCAGGCTTCGCTTCTTCCTTGGACTTTGTCATTCAAGACAAAAATATCAAGGTAGTAAACGTGTACCTTCCTCATGACCAGGACATTACAAGACAAGTTCTTGATAGTGTTCAGTCCTGTCTGGTGAATTTTACCGGTGAAACTGTCCTCGGAGGTGATTTCAACTGCACTCTGAATCCCTCAATGGATCGGCACTCTGGAGTTGAGTTCAACTCTGTCAATGCTACTCGATTGAGGAATTTTGTCGGTGTTTTCAGACTCGTGGATATCTATCGTTGGATGCATCCTACGACTAGATCATACACGAGGGTCTCGCGAAATATCCATGGAAGTCTCGCAGGCTCCAGAATTGATAGACTTTACGTCTCACCTGGAATACTAGAACATTTCGTTGGTGTCACTCATGAAGTGTGTTCCGTTAGTGATCATCTTCTTGTAGTGGCGACCAGCACTCTAGTTGAAAGACGAACTGCATACTGGATATTCAACAACTATTTTTTGAATTCCGAGCAGTTCATCAATGAGTTCACTGAATTCTGGCACGATTGGCAAGAGAGGAAAGTTAACTTTCCTTTTCTTAGTCAATGGTGGGATGTTGGAAAGCTCCAGATTCGGTCTTTTATCGAGACGAGTTTCAATCGAAGTGGCTATCAAGCTTCTAGCTTGTCGGCCGAGGTCTCTCGGGTGGCAGCTCTTCTCCCAACTCAGCCGGGGTTGATTCTTTATTTCAATGGAATAAAGGAACGCTTGGCGACACAGACTTACAAGCACAGCTTGGAGTTTGTGCTGCGCGGCCAATCGCGCTGGCTGAGAGAAGGCGATTCTCCAACTGAGTACTTCTTTCAGGCGACTAGACGTCGTACTGCTTCTTGTGAGGTCGAATCGATAATTGATGAATCTGGACAAGTACTCAACGGACAACAGCTATCAGAATATATTCGATACTACTACAGTAGTCTCTACTCTGAATCGACGTCGACAACATCCTCGACCACTCATGAATTTCTTGAGAATATTCCCACTTTCTCTGAAGACAGTAAGGAGCTCCTGGATACAGTAATCACATTGGAGGATATGATTGCTGCGACAAAGGATCTAAGGCGACACACTTCACCTGGTTATGACGGCTTGACTCCAGAATTCTTCATACGTTTCAGGGATTTATTAATTCCTGACCTTTTGGAAGTCTTCAATTCGGCGGTTGAGATGCATTCAGACTTTCCTTCTAGTTGGAGGCGATCTGTGATGCGCTTGATTCCAAAGAAGGGAGATTTGCAGAGGATGGGGAACTGGAGGCCAGTAAC
Organism: Dioctria linearis; assembly: GCA_963930735.1. NCBI lineage: Eukaryota > Metazoa > Arthropoda > Insecta > Diptera > Asilidae > Dioctria > Dioctria linearis. Next base: position 11,477 of record CAWVNZ010000555.1, read on the forward strand.
CCTATGCAATGTAGACTACAAAATCGTCTGCAAAGCATTAGGGGCGATACTCCGCTCAGTGATTGCTTCGGTAATACACCCGGAACAGTCCTATTGTGTACCTGGTCGTAGTATCTATGACAACATCGCGGTAGCCAAGCATTTGTTTGCCTACCATGAACAGACAGGTACACAAATGGCCATGATTTCACTTGACCAGCAAAAGGCTTTTGATAGTGTCTCGCACGAGTATCTCTTGACTGCTCTCGAGGCATTTGGGTTTCCGCCCAGGTGGCTTGATATCGTCGGGAAACTGTATAGAGATTCAGCGATTTTGATTAAGCATCAAGGACAAGTTCTGGCTCCTATCTCGTTTCATCGAGGTATCAGACAGGGCTGTCCATTGTCAGGTATGCTTTATGATCTTTCGTTGGAGCCGCTACTGGTGAATCTTCGTCGAATGCTCGGACAGTATGCGGTTCATCTGCCATATACCAATGTGAGGCCTCTTATGTTGGCGTATGCGGATGATCTGTCTATTTTCGTGACAAGAGATGAAGCTTTTCCGGTCGCTCGTGCTGTTTTCGAACAGTTCGAACGTATAGCGGGCGCTAAAATCAACCTTAGTAAGAGTCAAGGCTTGTGGTGTGGAAGGTGGAGAGATCGTACAGATACTCCACTGAACATCCAATGGACTAATACTTGCCTGAAGTATTTAGGTGTGTATATCGGACGCGAGAGTAAATCAAATAATAGCCGCATCGCTCTTGAGAAACTCTCTAGAGCTGTAAACTCATGGCGTAGTCGACTGTTTCCATTATCCTTAATGGGTAGGTCAGTAGTGATAAACTATTTGATTACCTCGTCCATCGTTCATCTGCTAAAGTCTGAGACGTTTGATGAAGGCTTCGTAGGTCTTCTTCAAGCAAAAGCGATAGACGCCTTTTGGTGCGGAAGACGATGGGTTGCTGAAAGCACGCTCTGTCTGCCAGTCAAGATAGGTGGATTAGGTCTCACTAACTTGGTTGTGAAATCAAGGTGTCTCCAAGTGCGTGCATTCCAAAGAGTGTTTTGCCAGAGAGACAGCTTGATTTCTCAACTGTGGGTGAATGTACTGGGAGGGATCGGCATAGGGGAGTATTACTACCTACTCTCTGTTCGACCACCTTATCCTCGTGACTGGCCACAGGATCTAATCTCAACGATTCAGACCTGGGGCAGAATCAGGCCAGCATTTCACCTTCAGTGGAATGCTCTAAGGTACACGCAATTCGCGTCGATTCCAATCAGGTTCAATCCTGAATTAATAGATTCAGTGTTCAGTAATGCTCGGGGTTTTGAAGCTGACACGCATACACTGACAGTTCTCGGAGATATTATTGATATCTCTGGAAACTGTCGAATAAACACTAACACTTCACAACTACACGACCTGGCTGCTTCTGCGCGAGATTTCGCCAACTTGGGACTAGTGACCCTGGCACTAAGTTGGAAGATGCTTTCGTTCTGAACAGACCACCACACACACCTTTCAGCACACTTACAACACGTGTGCTCCGTGACGTGCTTATGTCAATAAGACCTCCGGAGTACACAGGATACAACAGATGGCGAACACACCTCGGGGTGAATATGGGCGTGATGGGAGGGATAACTTGCAGAGTAGTCTACAGTTATCCTTCTAGTTACAAAGATGCTGATGTAGCATTCAAATTACTGCATCACAGTCTTATGCATCCTAATCAGTTGTCACATATCGACCGCCGAGTTCAGAGGATTTGCACAGTTTGTGCTGGTGAGGGCACCCTGTTTCACAGGTTCTTCACTTGTCCGGCTTTGCAGGGTCTAATGGATCTCGTGCGCGGTATGTGTCAGTTGATCCACCCGAATTTCGGCATTACTAGGACATCGTTTCTATGGGGACCAAGGGTCTGTAGTCGAGTGAATTGTTTGATTAGCTTTGTGTTGACACTGGCCAAATCTACAATTCACCTGTACTACATGAGAGTCGAAGCTGGGAATCAGAACACTGACCCACAACACCACGCACACGCACTTAAGCGCCACTTCGTTGACAGGTTGAAGAGACGTTTACATCTCGAATATCTGGCAACGAACGCAGACACATTCAACTGCACATGGCAACCACTATCGTCGGTGCAGGATGGAGCTCTTGTCTTTCGCTGGTGAGAACAGGCCACAGCATTTGCAACACTAGTCCACGGGGCTTCTCCCCGCTTAGGAATCGTTGCACGTGCGGTGGGAAGGACAAGCACTCTGTTAGAGATGCTAAGCTGGAGGGATGATGAGGGCAGTTTGTAGAGGTCTACGATACTACAGGCCGCCCTCGCGGGACTCTATAACGGTATCGGCTAAATTTTTTCGTTCGTTCGGTCATTTATCTTTGATTCGGTTTCGGTCTCGGTGCTAAATTACAAAATTTTTTGTTGAAAATTGGTTCGTTTAGGTAAATATTTTTATTAGATTATTTTGGAAATTGAAGCTTCTTGGAACTGCCACTTACCCAATTGTCAAAATTGGGACAAGTAATAAATTTTTTGTTCTCTCATATTTTAGGCATTTTTCAAAATTTTTGTTATCCGTTATATACAGTCTCTTTTGAGAATTTAATGTTTCATTTTTTTCTTCTCGTTTATTGTTAGTGTCTAATTTGTTCTCGTTGTCCCTTTTGACCAATTTTGTGTTATTTTAGATTAGTCATTGTCTGTCTTTTTACACATTGTAGAGCCTTTTGCCACCTAGTTTAAGGATTTTGAAAAGAGCCACAGAGCCAAAAATAAAAGAGACTTATTTACATAAAAAAAATTATTATTATTATTAAAAATATTTCTTACACCTTTTCAAAAAACCAAGACATTTTGATACTTCTTTGGCAACCGAGAAGATGTGATCTGTCCAGCTTAACTTGCTGGAAATATTAAGGCCAAGAATTCTTAATGACGGTGAATCAGAAATTAATGCTCCATCAAACGAAACGGGAGTGGTTAAGTGATGGTCTTGTTTTAATGAGATGAGACAGCTTTGGGTCTTAGATGCATTGAATTCGACGCGATTCACTTTTCCCCGAGCGAGAATATTGTCAAGATCGTTATTCAATGATCTAATCATGCAGTCTCGTTTAACACATGTGGCGTTCCCTCTGGAACCCGCAAGGGTGTCAAAGGAGTATGCGAAATCAAGGGTACTGTCATCAGCAAAGCTATGGATAGGATTAAAAGTAAGGGAAAGCAGATCATTAATGAAGATTAGAAATAGAGTCGGAGAAATAACAGAGCCCTGGGGACACCGGCATTAATAGGATGAGGTTCAGATATAACGCCATCTAATACAACACGTATTTGGCGACTAGATAAAAAACTTTCAATCCATAATAGAAGAGGAGGGGAAAGACCAAGTGCTTTGAGTTTGGCTAAAAGGGCTGGATGCCAGACTCTATCAAAGGCCTTTGAAATATCTAGAGCAACGATTTTGGACTCACCAAAATTGTGAAGACTACGATTCCAACGTTCCGCAAGAAAAGTCAGCAAGTCTCCAGATAAGCTACCGTGCCGGAAGCCGTATTGGCGATCGTTGATGGAATTTGGAGTTAATGAGAGATTCAAAAACCTTTGAAAGAATCGAAGTGATGGCAATTGGTCGATAATTTGAGGGATCGCTACCCTCTCCTTTCTTGGGAATAGGCTGAACGTGAGCTAGTTTCCAAGCAGTTGGAAATTTTCCTGTCGAATAGGACAGGTAGAATAGTTTGCGCAGATGTTTAGCCAAGGATGAGGCACAGCTTTTAATTAATAGGGGCGAGAAACCATCAGGTCCTGCGGCTTTAGAGACGTTGATACCATTAAGAACCTTGAACACATCCCTCGTACGGATGTGTATTGGCTCTTGTACACATCCGCACGGGGGATGCACAACAGGTGCCTGTGAAGTGGGTGGAAGAAAAGAATTTGATGCGAATCTAGCAGCCAAAATATTAGCTTTATCCTGGGAGTCAACAACCACTTCACCATTATTAAGTAGTGAATCGAAGCTAGCGTTTTAACCGTACACGTAAAGAAAATTTTAGTGATATTAAGAAATTGATGATGAATATTAAAGTAAAAAAGATGTTGATTGTGCGCCAAGTAAATTTTTATTATTTTCTAGAAAACATATTCTTGATTCAACCTTTAGTTGGTTGTATCATTATCAAGTAAATAATTCTAAGTTCAAGGGATCATATTTTCTTACTTTTAGCATTAAAATAATAAAACTAGAAATGCTTAAACTTCATATTGATGTTATCTTTCCTACATTCAGAAAACCTTTATACCAGATTCAAGCGACCCACCTGTTTACTTAAACTAAACATTGAAAGATCAATAAAGTAAACGAAATGTTTATAAATATCTTATTTTGCCAATAAATTGAATTTTAGTTTTGCTAAAATGTATACCATGAAACGTATCGATTAAGAAAACTAATGTCTATCATTATTTATTTATCGTATTAGTACCTATATATTTGCATTTGCTTGATGCAGGTGTGCTTTTCTCAATAATAGCTTTTCATGACGGAATTTTTATACTTTATTCAGGTATGATTATCTGAAGCAAAGCTATTAATTATTGGATTTTTTAAATCAACAGCTGTCAACTGTAAGTTTGAAACTGAAGAAAATCTTATTGCTGAAAAAAAAATCGTGGGAAATCTAAAAATAAAAACCAGTTGTTTCCATATAAATCAATCATATTAAATAGTATATTAAAAAAAATACATTACGCGCATATATTGCATTCCACACACAATACACATACAATATATTTCACAAACTTAAATATTTTCCCCCAGTAAGAAGAAGAACAGTAGGTATATCTTATGAATTTGGCTCAATTCTATAACTTTTTTTTTTGCATAAAGCCGGCGTCCAAATGAAAATAAATGTATGCAGTTAGATTCTGGAAAGAAACTTAGTTGTGATTTGCTGTTGTTTAAATAGGCCACAAGAACAACGCATAATTCATCTCGTTTTCAGGAACCAACTTGCTGTAATTTGTTATCAAGTCAACAAGTTTCTTAATATTTTTAAATGTTTTGTAAAATTCTACTGACTATTTCCACTGACACGTGCGTATTTTTGAAAGTGTTGTTATACATGTAAATCAACCCCTTTGATTTTATCTGAACATCTCAAAAACTTATATCATGTATTTATTGAAATTAAGGAAATCATATCTGAAATTTAATAACCGTTTGCGAAATTCTAATTATTTGTATGATGTTTATTGAGTTCTAGCAAATAATTATTGATTCTAAAATTTAAGCTTAAATTTTTATCACATTTTCATACAGAAAGAGATATTTAATAAATCATTTATTAAATTCAAAAAACTTTTTCTAAAGTGTGTACGAGAAGAATTTGATAGTGTTTAGAATAAATTTTGAAAACTTCATCTTTCTCGATATTAGACAACATTTTTTAATATTTAGAAAATTTGAATTAAATTGATCATTTTTTGAATTGATATTGAAAATACATTGTTTACTGTGTTTAAAAAAATCGAAGATTTAATATTAGCAAAACATTCTTTCCGTGTATGAAGTGTGAGTTTCAACTTATCTTCTATATACAGTAATAAAGGATGGAATAATCCAATGGAAATATTTTTTTTATCTGTCATTTTTATAAGCAGTACTTTATATCATTGCACTTTTGGAAGTTATTAAATATTGCAAACAGCTGGCTTTTTTGACGCAATTTTAGAAAGAAAAAAAATTGGCGCTAATTTTTCACCACACTTGACAACTGTCAGAGCGGTACAGTACACTTTTGTTGATATCAAGTGTCAGCAAGAAGTGTCACATCAAAACCCGAGAAATACTTCCGAAGCCATGAAATAGAAATTTATATGTATGCGTGCTAGTCCGATTTTCTAAAATGTTTTACATTATAATCTTACGTAAAGTGACTACAAGTGATTTTATATATGCAATAAAGCCTAAACTACCATCCACACAGGAAAATAGTTTTAATAATTTTAAGCTTGGCTTCTTATCTTCCCAAAAGGCTACAGTTCCTATTTACCTTACTTAACAAAATAATGAAATAGTTTTGATTAAAAAGTAACTTTACCATTTTACGCTCAATAAATTTCAGCTCAGTAATAGTTGCAATAGTGTATGTGCGGCCGTAGTACGAATCTGTATGCAGATTGATTCGAATTCATCGGACCACGGCACATTCAATCATACAATTATTACTCAGTTGAGAGTTGTTAGTTAGGTGAGAGTGTTTTCATTTGGTTAAGATAATTTTTTTTTTCAATAGTTTTGTTTGGAAAATATAAAAAATTGTATGATGGTTGGGAAGATAATAAAGTAGGTAAGCTTAAGATTATCAGAAGACCATTTTTCTATACTAATAGTGTTAGATGACGGATTTTTTGGAATTTTTTCAGGAAAACACCGATCGTTTTTGTTTTGAGAATAGATTTTTATTTCATTTGCTCGACGTTTCGGGTCCAGGTGCGGCCCTTCTTCAGGAGCTCTACATAAATAGTATTGCACATAAGTCAGATGGATCCAACTCGGACAGTGTATCCCCTGCAATTACACACAGCACAACCAACACTAACAAGTGTATTGATAAGGCCGTTCTATCGGCAAATGCAGCTGCTGGTGGCCTAACGTTGGCTGAATCCCAGCTTCTTGTGAATTTTGAGTGCTTACTGTCCCAGCTTGAAGCGAAAATTTCTAAAAAAATTGATGATGCAATAATGAATTTTAATGTACGTCTAACAGCCAGTGAAACTATGGTGCATGACGTACAAGCGGCATGCAATGAGATTACCACTGATCTTAATGCTAAACTTGCGAATCTACAGTCAGGGCATGGTTCTATCATTGATGAGATTGAGGATCTTCGCCGATCTTCACGGGCATCTGACATAATTATCCGTGGAATCCCCGTCTTGGACAAGGAAATCCCTCTTAATATCGTACAAAATATTGCCGATATTGTGAAACACCAGTGCTCACCTTTTGTTGACGCTTTTCGTCTTAATGCCAAGTCGCGGGATGCTCCTATTGTAATAAAATTTTCATGTCCAGCAGAACGTAAGTCATTCTTCGCTTCCTTAAAACGTCATGGCAGGCTAAAGCTGAATCAGTTAAAAGGATTTTCATCGGAAGCCGTCATTTATTTCAATGAAAGCCTAACTCCTCTAAGTTCGAAGTTATTTCGGGATGCACAGGCGCTTCGTGCATCTGGTAAACTTCATACTGTGGTCACCTTGAATGGATTTGTTTGTGTTAGATGGGGTAAGGATGACAAGCTATGTAGGATGACCACCGCCGAACAACTGAAAACAGGCATTTCTGTGCATTAACCTATTTTTGGGAGTTTCTTCTATGAAGTGTTTACGTTTGCCTTGCTTTGCATTGTATTAAATATTAGTTTTAGTTTTCTTGTTTTCTAATTTTCCTAGCTTTTTGTTCTTTGTTTTACTTTCATTTTTTTTTTTTATTTTTCATTAAGATTAAGATGATACTTTTGAACTTTGAATCTTGCAGTTTTTTACCTTCTCTTGTAAAGTCTTACACAGTCTCTCAATTTCTTGTATCAGGCTATAGTTTCTTGTGTTTGCTTTTGATCGTTGGCAGAGGTATGCTGCTCAATGAGTTCGGCTAATACTTTTTGTGAATTGGACAGAGTGAGATCACTAATTAATATTTGTTGTAAGCGCCTTCCGGGAATGCATATAGCCTCGATTAATGCTAGAAGTCTTTGTAATAAGATGGATGAGATCCGGCAAATTTTTGGAGGATCCGATTTGCATGCTATTATTGTTAGTGAGACTTAGCTGCAGCAGCATATTCCTTCTTCGCTTGTTTCCATACCTGGTTTCAATATTCTACGTAATGACCGCAAGGGCCAGCGGGGTGGTGGTATTGCCATTTATTTGAAAGATTCTTTTAAATCTAAAATTATCGAATTTTCCTCGAGTGGTGCTATCGAGTATTTATGTGTGGAGGTTGAGGTGGGTCTGGAGAGGTGTGTATTATGTGCTGTATATCGTCCTCCTGGTAATTTTGTTGATGAATGCCTAGAAGAACTTTCTTTTTCCATTTCACGTATTGCGCATCGCTATAGAAATGTTATTATTGGAGGTGACTTCAATGTTAATTTACTTCACAGTAATCCACCCACTGAAAGTTTTCGATCTGTAATTCAAGGTCTTCACCTCAATGTGTGAAGTATGATATACTATTCATGACTTATAATGCTTCGTTTGATAACTCTAATCAGCTGAAGCAATTTTACTATCGAGATTTCAAGCATATCGACGTGTTTAGCTTGGCTAATGAATGCCTGTCCCTTACATGGACTGATATCTATGTCTGTCCCTCTGTTCAAGGTAAGGTTGACATATTGAAAGAGCTAATGTCCTATTTGTATAACAAATATGTTCCCCTTAAAGTTAAGCGTGTTTGTACTAGTAGCTCTCCCTGGTTCAGTCACACAATTCGTGCTCTAATAGTAGAAAGAGAATTCTTATATCGTCAATGGAGGCGACTTAGAACAGAATATGCTCGATCTCTATTCAGATGCGCTCAGAACAAGGTAACTTCTAAGATTCGGATAGCAAAGCGTCTATATTATAGCTACAAATTTGACCCTAACCTGCCCCCCAGAGTTTTGTGGAGTAATCTGAGGAAAGCTGGTATTTGCTCTAACTTGAGTCCTGAAAAATCATTTGAACCAGAGGCCTTTAACAAGCACTTTACAACATGTTCTGGTACCCCTGTTACTCTCTCACAGCCCGCGTGTATTGAGTCCTATCACTTGCGCGAGCAAGACATGAATTGTTTGTCTTTCCGGGGCGTCGGGCATGATGAGCTTTACAAAGCTATCTCTTGTGTAAAGTCCTGTGCTGTCGGTTTTGATGAACTCAATCCCCGCTTTGTAAAGCTTTTGTTTCCGTACATATCCACATATATATTGCATATTATGAATACTTGTTTGTCTTCCTCCTGTTTCCCTGACATTTGGAAAGTTGCCAGGGTCATACCTGTACCTAAGAAAACTTCCCGTGTTAGCTTGTCTGACTTCAGACCTATCAGCATTCTTAGCTTCTTAGTGAAGGTCTTGGAAAAACTTATTTGTTACCAAATTCAGGAGTTCTTAGATCAAAATAATCTGCTCACGAGATATCAATCTGGTTTCCGTGCAATGCACAGTTGTGAGACTGCCTTGCTAAAGGTATCTAATGATCTCCGTTTGGCTCTTGATGCCGGCGAAATTGGCGTACTTGTCTTATTGGATTTTTCTCAAGCTTTTGATAGCGTTGTGTATCTATACTACTCCGTAAATTGTATTTTAACTATTGCTTTTCTTCTTCTGCGGTCAAGTTAATAAGGAGTTTCCTCACAAACCGTTTTCAACAAGTAAATGTTAATGGTATTCTCTCCTCCTTCTTACCTTTGTCTCAGGTTGTCCCGCAAGAATCTGTATTAGGACCTCTCCTTTTTAGTCTATACATTAATGATATCGGTGATATCGTACATAATGTACAGTTATATCTATATGCCGATGATGTTCAATTGTACTTGAGCAAACCTCTTGGGTTGATTGAGGATTGTATTTGCAAAATCAATGATGATCTTGCTGCAATTCACAGATGGTCAATTGACAATAAGCTTTCTCTCAATCCTAATAAATCACAGTGTTTGGTGTTGTGCAGCTCACCTCCTGATTTCGATGATATACCCTCAGTTATTGTCAATAATGTCTTGTTACCTTTCGTTGACTCGGTGGCTAATCTGGGAGGGAAGTTCAACAGTCGCCTGAAATGTTGTGATCATATTAAGAGTATGTTGGGTAAAATTTATGGTGGCTTGCAAAGACTTTGGCTATTTGCTAATATCTTACCAACACATTCACGTTTGAGATTGGTTAAGACGCTTTTGCTGCCTCATTTTACTTACGGCAGTCTAATTTTCCCAAAGCTTGACTCCCTGTGCAAACGTAAGATGGAAGTTTGTTTTAATGATTGTTTACGATTCATTTTTAACCTGCGCAGATCTGCCCACATTACTCCTGTCAGGTACTCGTTACTGGGATGCTCAATTCAGACTTATTTAAAACGCAAGGCATTAATCTTCCTATTCAATTTAATACAGACTAGGAAGCCCATGAATCTTTATGAAAAAATAGAATTTCTACATTCTAGGAGAGGAATGAGCTTACGTATACCGCGTTTTAGTACATTGACTTATGAGGGATCTTACTTTGTCCAAATTGTTCGTCTATGGAATTCCCTCCCTCACAATACTCAGTGTGCGGCTTCTGTCAGCGAATTCAGGAAATATTTGGATGATTGTATACTTTGAGTGCTATGGGATGTTGGGTATGACTGTGCAAGATTTTCTTATTTACATACTTCTTATTTCTTTTATAATTTTTGTTATTAATCATGTTTTTATTTAGTTTTAATTTTCTTTTGCCTCCTGTATATATTTTGATTGTCCTCATTTTTTCTTAGTCACTTTCTATTTTTTTTTTTTTTTTACATTTTTCTCTAATTTCTTCTTTTCTTTTTTGATTTCCGAGTTATTTGACTAGTTTGTATAAAGTACTACTTAAGATTTACATCTTGTGTACTTAATTTGTTTAATAAATGAATTTGAATTTGTTGAACCCAGCAGGAAAAATTTCAAGCGCTTCGACAAACAGCAGATTCGAAGCGCTTGTAGCTAGGTTACAGATATGCTTCCAAAAAAAGTGCTTCTCTGGAAGCAATCTGAAGCAATTTGCGAACGTGATCATGCAAGTTTCACACCTTTACGCCTTATGATTAGTCATTGTGATTTGCAGAGTTTCAGAAGAGATTTGCTTTGTGAAGTTGAATATTTATAATATATAATGTATGTATAATGTTAAACTTCAAACTATGTGATTTTACTTCCCACAATCATACTCGTCAAACTTTAAATATTATGTAATTAAAAGAGAAACAATGATAACTATTTGTGCCGACACTGTAGCAGTTGAAATCGTGCAGAGCTTCCAGTTTGCCACACACAAAGTCCTTTAAAAGCGATTAAAACGAAGCTAAAAGGAAGTGCTTATTCCTGCGGACATGCAATGTTAAAATTTTTATGAAACTGAAGCACAATCGAAGCGTTTTGTGCTTCCGCAGAAGCACTTAAAAACGTTTTTTCCCGCTAGGAAATAAGCCAATATTATCCCTTTTATTCTCACTAAGTATATTAACAAAAACTTCAGATTATTACATACCCAATTGGAAAAAAACACTATAAAAGATTGCTTCCAGAGTAGCACTTTTTTTTAAGCATTTCTGTAACCTAGCTACCAGCGCTTCGAGTATGCTTTTTTTTAAGCGCTTGGAGTTTTTCCCGCTGCGATACTTCTACCCACTGAGAAAAAGAGCGCTCTAAGAGCTCTATTGAAGCGCTTGCCTGGAAGCTCGTAGCGCTTCTTTTTCTTATCCCAATTCATTGCTTTTTAAGGGCTGAACCACACGAAATTAAACGAGACTGAGGTTTACTTACAAAATATTGATACTTTTAGCCTAAATATATATCTCATTTCGTAAGAGTATTTATCTTGAAATTTAATGTGTTAAATTTTAAAAAGTGGTAAAAGTGAAACAATTAACAATTGGAAGTTAATTTAATTGAAGATTTGTGCTTTCTATTAATTCACGGTACCATTTTTATTTCATTTTAAGTTTTACATTGCATTTTTAATCATTTAGTAATAAATTAAGTGTTTGACACATCGCGTTCTTACGCAATGTGCGATTCTTACCGCACTATACTTACTGAAAATTGGATATTTAAACTTAACGAAAGTTCCCCTCACACCAGTTGAAGTTAATTTGTGTACGCCTGTTAAATTAAAGGGCGCGTTCGCTTTACGTAAGTAAATGTACTTACGAATATTTCTATTGTGGTTCCGCCTTATCGTAGGCATGTCCGCAGAGGTAAGCGCTTCAATGCTGCTCTCAAGAACCGCTCTGAGGGAGCTCTAAATGATGGCCGAAGAAGTTTTCTGTATGTACCTTTCCGAAAGCTTAATGAGCTTTTTGGATAATCATCGCAGTGCTTCTTCCTTAATCTCATAAGAGGCCTGCAAGACTGCTTCCTGAAAGCAGTGATAAGACGCTAGCGCTTGCTTGTAATTATATGTGGTATTAAAGTTTATGAAGTTGATTAAATAAGACAAAAACTACTTCTAACCCCTCTGAAATATACATTGAAAATAAAAAATGCACTACTTTCCACAATAGTGAAAAAATCCGTAGATTCGTGGAAAATTAGATGAAACCCTTGTTGCAGTTCTGGTGGAGCTCATCAAATATTCTTCTATAGAGGTTCCAAACGATGGCTAGAAGTACTGGAGTTACTTACTTGCGCCTTTGCTTATTTTTCTGGATAGATCAGTAAATGTGCTTCTAAAGAGCTGCCAAATGATGGCTAGAGTAGCGTTTAAATTGTGCTCCTTTCAGAATTCCTGTTTTCTGGTCCCAATGGGCTGTTTTATGGCTTGGGATTGGAAAGAATATCTCGTCCTCGAGGGTTTTGGTCACATGTATCTACATTTATGATTCTTTTTTATTGGGAGTATACTCGACCAGTTTGTGTGTATCAGTCAGTATGGACGAACTCTGCCGCCTTGGAAGCTTGTGTTGTAATGCAAAATTTTTTTGAAATCGACCAAAAAAAAATTCAACAATGAAATAGACGAAAAAAGAGAACATTTTGGTTGTATCAATACTTCGCTTCGCAAACTAAGATTTGGTGATGAAAGGTTTTATAAAAGTTGTTTACGTACCTATATCACCTGCATATTTCGATAATTTGCTTGAAAAAGTTACGACTGTAATAGGGAAAGAAGGTTCAATGATCTGTCTATAGAATAAAAAGGCGAAGAATTATATTTCGCAGTTATTGGAAACGTAGTTAAGAAACACAACTTTTTTGACAATTTATTATTTATTTATAATAAAAAGAAAAAATTAAAGAATTTCAATGCAATGTCGATAGTGACATAGTAGTCTCGCGGTTATGCAGTATCATCTACGTATTGTGTTTGCTTTATTATCATTTTTTTGTCAATTGTGTCAAAATTAAACTACGTAATCTAACTTCAATTTGACACCATTTACTATGTCCAATAGTTCTACTGTACTAAAGATGATATTCAATTGGCCTGTCTGGCTATTAACTGGCATTGAACACCTTATCAAGTTTAACCAAAACCCCGTTTCCCATTACTTTCATCTACATACCTATATGAAAGAAAAAGCTTTTTATTACTTCATACATATTAACAAATCGAAAATTTTATAATCACGAACGTTAAATAAGGGATTTTTATTGAGCAAACGTCGACATTGCTAATTCACAGAACAACGGTGAGGTCATCCTGAAAATCGACGGACAAATGAACATTCAAAAATCGAGATCATTATGGCTCATACTTCTCTTATATTGTAGATATTTTATTACTGTAAAAATTTACTAGAAAACTGCATTGGTAAATCAGATTAACAACTGTGTACTAATAGAGTCTGTCTCATATTTGAATTTCTTAAGGAAGGTTGCTATAAATTAATATTTGTATAGTTCAGTTTAGAATTAAGGTCATAGAAAATGAACCACCTGTGTTCATTTAGGGAACGTTCATTGACCAATAATTTGAAAATTACCTACCTTTTCGAATTGTAATTTTTTATTACTTTTGCAATTCGATTTCCACTGCAATATTTTTTTATTATTTCCTATTGCAAAATACATTCATACAAAAATTAAATTGCGATATATTTCTTAGTAGTTAAAAGCCGTTTTTCTTATAATGAAATTCATACATTCAACGCTGTTGATAGAGAAAATTAAAAAAACAATTAAATATTTCCCCATAGAAGATCGAAAGACCCTCTTCGAGTCATTGTTTAAAATTTGAAAAGATAAATGTTCTTAACTCCATACTTTTTTTAAATACTGAGCAAATTTGAATACTTTCAGACACGCAAAACAAGAAAAGAAATACAATAATAATAAAAAACCGACGGTAGGCCTTAGATTCATCATTTGGATTTCTAAAACAGAAATAATTCCGGAATATATAAAGGATCTGAAGAATCTCAGTTGAAACATTTTAGCAACACAGGTCGTAGGTACTACAACTCCATTTTGAGCTACGCAGTTTCGAGTGTGTGCTGAAGTGCAATGAGCACAGTACCGGAAAGTCCACTGTATCGCATTTATGGGTTTCGCAATAACGCTCTTCAGAAGAAACAATTTTTTTGGATTGATATGGACAAGGACTAGCATGCAAACTAATAGGTCTACCCTGTGTGGTATTGTTTTGTTGGACTACAATGAACCTAGAAAATGTAGCAATGCCGAACAGTTTCAATGAAAACAATTTAGTACTTCGTTAGATGAGTAAAACTGTGTGGCCACCATTTCGTTAATTTTAAATCAATTTTGCAAAACCTTTTGTAAGTCTCGACCAATTTATATATTTCTATGTGTCTGTTGATTGATATTTTAATGGCCTCAAATGACATGCATCATGAGGTTAAATGGTGTGAAGTTTGTCAATTTTTTCAATTTTTGGAAAGCTAAAGACTTCCATCCACTATTTACACCTATTTTCAGAAGTGCATAACAATTTAACTGAAATTAAATATGGGAAAAGGTGTAAAAACAAATCGACAGACAGATTGAGCTTACATACGCAGTATTTCAGATCTTTTGACATAAAGGTCTATATAGTCACAGGCTTTCTCGCAATCCAAATGCGAAAGAATAGATAATTTTATATTATTAATGGAATTTAAAAATGACCGCAATGAGGAGGCTCTTAGAGGGTCATAATTAAATTTATAGAAATTTAACTAAATTAATAAATCTTAATTCTGATAAATATAATAAAAAGAAAGGGCCCTGGATGGCTATTCTGAGGCACACCGAAATGTACCAAAATCGACGTAGAGTAGGTACACCTTATTAATTTTGAAAATTTGTATGTGATTGGTCAAGTAGGAAGAGAACAATTCAAGTAGAGCAGAATGGAATCTAAACGCCTCAAGTTTATATAAAATATATCAAATACTTTTGCGAAATCAGTATATAGTGTTACAGCCTGAACTTTTTCCGGGATATTTAAGCAAAAGGTGACATAGCAGACTAAATTGGATGCTCTAGAGCATCCTTTTTCAAACCCATATTGGTGCATAATTAAGTTATGTACTCTTTAACTAGAAAAGAAATTTTATCAGAGACAATGCTTTCAAATAGCTTCGGAATTGCAGAGATTTTACAAATTGGACGGTAATTACTACCCCAATTTTTAGCATCAGCATAAATAGGACGAACAAATGAGATTTTCTACTCATTCAGGAACAGTCCCAAGTATAACGACAAATTAAAAATATATGAAAGAGGCACCGATATACGATCACGACCGTGATTTAAAAATATGACTGAAATATCCTCTGACCGAGAAGATTGGCAGAGTCAAAGTATTCTGCATAAAGGTTACATGAATCTGAAATATTATCCACAGTTTTATTTTTAAAACCAATAGAAGAATGAATACCATACAAATTACTCTCACTATCTATAAATGACCAAGAAGCTTTTGAATTTATCTTTATACTAGATTCCACCTATCTCAAATCTTGACTATATAGAAACTAATTTAAGAAATCATATTCTTTCCGCAACCTTTTAAAAAACGTGTGATCATCAATCATTCCAGACAGTTTGAATCTCTTATGAGCCTTGTTCCGTGCATTTCTCAGTCTCTTCAACCTATAGTACATCCACGGAAAATCAGAATTATTTCTCCTTAAGAGGAACATGTAAAAGAAACAAGTCATAAAGAGCCCCCAGATAATATGACTAAGCAGCATTTAAATTATTATTTACTATTTTTATACAAACGCCGTGTATAAAATTTCGGCTCTCTACATCGACGCGTCCAAATATATAGTGAAAACAAAATTTTTGTGTGACAACCCTAGGAAGAAGTTACCCGATTTGTCCCATTTTCGAATTTAAATCTGCCACTTTTTAAAAAAAAGTCGTGTTCCCAAATTTATAAAACAGAATTGAAATTAACTTATACTTAGACGTGGGTGAATAATTTCTATATGATCTTCTCATGAGTTTGCATCTACATATTATCTGAAATATTCTATTTTCATGAGGAAGGTAAATAGAAGATATTTTTATAACTGCTGAATATTTGTTGTTTAACATTAATAACGACTTAGTTATGTAAGCGATTACTTACATATTGTGAAAGAGAAGTTTTTTTTTTATTTAATTGAAACTTTGACATAACTAGCGCAGTTTCTTCATATGATTTAAAGACAGGCTAATCATGTTTCTAAACATGATTATTTTATGAAGATGTAAGGTAAAAAATTGTATGTCCTTTTATGTTTTTTTATTATTTATTCATATATGTGTAAGGGGATATGATAAGGTAGGCCACCCTTTTGACTTTTACCCATAACTTCCTTTAAGGAAAAAATTTGTCAATCCAAGCACATCGTTGGCCTGGGAAAAAGGAATAATTTTGCTAAACATCGCAAATTTATTGGGTGAAAAAATGAAAAAAATTTATGCATTTAAACAAAGTGAAATGCAATCAAGGTCTGACCCTGCTGTCTATGCATGTGTGTCTATATGTAGTGAAATGATTGAAAATTTCATGGAAAAAAATTAATTGAATGATGTAAAAAGCCAAATTTGTTGCATTTTTATACCCTAGATGAAATCTATAGGGTATACCAAGTTTGTCATTCCGTTTGTAACACCTCGAAATATTGATGGCAGAGCAAAATGGATTCGACACCCACGCATAATATTAAAAGTTATTTTGATTTTTGCATGTCCATCCGTACGTCTGTGCGCACGACAACTCGAGAACGCGTTGACTTAGAAAGCTGAAATTTTGTACAGGAACTTTAAAAAAAAGTGAAATTAAGTTCGAAAATGAGAAAAATCAGGCAACTCCTTCGTGGCGTTGCCATACAAATATTTCGTTTTCCACCATTGGACACTGCCTGAGAACGCGTGGACCTAGAGGGCTGAAATTTGGTACATGGTGTTTTATAGTAATAACAAAAAAATCAAACATGGATTAAATCGGGCAACCCGTTCATGATATTGCCATACAAAAATTTATGTTTTTTACATATACTGTGAAAATGATCAGTCCTAGACATTTTTGTTGTACTAAAAGCTTGATCAGAATACGAAATCCTATAAAATTGGTTTTTTCTGTCCGACGAACAGTTCTAGAAATATATTTGAAAACCCACTTCAGAAATCAAACTTACATAGATCGGTGAGCATACGAAATTTTATACGGGCATACCTCTAGACCAATTCTAGCTTTTTTAAATGTTCTATTTTTATACCCTAGATGAAATCTAAAGGGGTATACTAAGTTTGTCATTCCGTTTGTAACACCTCGAAATAATGATGGTAGAGCAAAATGGATTGGACACCCACGCATAATGAATGACTATCAGAACCAGCTTAACACAAGCTCGCTGCATGGACACGTTTATTCAATAAACGTCTCAACAATACATGCGATTCATCACTTAGTCGGTGTTAGTATTAGTATGTTAAACTAAACATAGACCAAACACCGAATGAGATGACATGCAATGCGACATGGAAACAGAAAATTAAGTATTATATAGACGTTTTTTTAAAACATGCTTGGAAATGTCAACGACAAAATGCTCAGCCTTAATATTAACAACAAAGCACATGCGATTGATGGGTTCATACATACTAAAGTTGGATCTTGCGGAGTTAACATGCAACAGAGGTAACCTTCTCAAATTGTGCGCACTATAACGGAAAAAGATTTTGCTAAGTAGAAGGGGAGAATCAATATTCGCGTTTAAGAGTTGATGCACAAAAGTTACATCAGCGACCATGCGACGTTTTTCGAGGAAGTGCATATTCAAAAGCTTCAAGCGATCCTCATAAGGTGGAAGAATCAATGAATTGTTCCAGGGTAGGTGCCTGAGAGCGAAGCGCAGGAAGTTCCGCTGAACAGATTCGATGCGGTCGATGTGTGTACCGTAAAATGGAGACCAGACCTGGCTAGCGTATTCAAGGAGAGGTCTCACAAAGCAAGTGTACAAACGCAGTGTTATGGTGGGATTCGAGAACTCTCGAGACCAACGTTTAATAAAGCCCAGCATAGAACTACTCTTAGATACCATGTCGTTTATGTGGGAGATAAAATTCAATCTATGGTCACATTTGACACCCAAGTCACAAACAGCACCCTCGCGGCGGCCAATCGTGCAATCCGAGAACACATAATCAAAGGTGATTGGTTTCTGATTCCTGTGAAAAGTCATAACCTCACATTTGTCGATATTGAGAGCCAAATCATTGTTTTTGCACCAAACGGAAAATTTGTGAAGGTCACCTTGTACCCGTTCACAATCACTAAAAGATTTAATCTGAGCGAAAAGTTTAATGTCGTCAGCATAAATCAAGGCTTTGCAGTGTCTCATAACAGATACAATGTCGTCAATAGACAGAATAAAAAACAGCGGCCCCAGGTGACTTCCTTGAGGTACGCCGGATGAAGCCTTCAAGACTCTAGAGATGGAATGTCGAAATAAGACTTGATAAGTTCTTTTATTTAAGTAAGACTTCGTCCATTTAAGAAAAGTTGGAGGAAACCCATACTTTTCCATTTTAAAGAGTATCACGGAGTGAGATAACTTGTCGAACGCTTTACTAAAGTCAGTATAAATACAATCTGTCTGATAACCTTTTGCAAACCCGCCAATGGTATCCGAGACAAATTCCAACAGGTTAGTGGTTGTAGACCTGCCCGAAATAAACCCATGCTGGTTTGAAGAAAGCAAATTCTTGCAGGAAATTGATAGCTGAGAGTAAATGATAGATTCGAATAATTTAGGCATACAAGACAATTTTGCGATAGGCCTATAGTTAGAAATTTCACTTTTACTACCTTTTTTGTGGATAGGTATGATAAAAAAAATTTTCCATAGCTGAGGAAAACAACCACTATTAAGTGATTTTTGGAAAATAATTCTCAGCGGAGCTGCAAGGGCATGGCAACATGACTTATAGAAAGCTGGAGGGATGCCATCAGGGCCCGTTGTGAAGTCATTTGGAAGACCGTTAATATGATCGAGTATATCCTCTTGCGCAATTGTAGGGATAGTGAATGAAACATTATGAGAATCGTTCATATGACTAAAGTTGTCATTTCGAGGAAGGAAATTTGACGAAGAAAATGCGTTGTCAAAAAATGAAGCAAACATATTGCAGATTTCGGATGAATCATCACTAGCAGAATCTTTGTACCTCATGGTATTGGGGTAGTTGTCTGTTTTTTTCTTCATATTAATAAACTTAAAAAAGCTACGTGGGTTACGAAATAATTTCGCGCGCATGCTTTGAATATACTCATCATAAAGTGTAGAGGAAAGTTCTTTGAACTCATTATAGGATGTGAGGAAATTGTTGTGACTTATAAAGTCTTTGTCCCTCATGTAACTTTTCCACAATTTATTCTTTTTATTTTTGAGATGTTTAAGTTCTTTATTGAACCATGGCGGAGATGTTTTAGAGGACCGCTGTCGCTCGCGAGGAACGTGAGAGGAAAATAAATCGAAAATAATTATGTAAAATTTAGAAACGTCTTCGTCAACACTGCTGCTGGATAGTAATGTGTTGAAATCAATAGACATAAGTCTACTGAAAAGTTCCGAAAAGTTAGCCTTTCTAAAACTGAAGAAGTATTGTGTTATTAAAAGTTATTTTGATTTTTGCATGCCCGTCCGTCCGTCCGTGCGCACAATAACTCGAGAACGCGCACACTTAGAGAGTTGAATTTTGTACACAGACTTAAAAAAAAAAGTAAAATTAAGTTCGAAAATGAGACAAATCGGGCAACTCCTTCGTGGGGTTGCCATACAAAAATTTCGTTTTCCGTTATATATTTGAACACTGCCTGAGAACGAGTCGTCGTAGAGAGCTGAAATTTGGTACATGGTGTTTTCTTTGTACTAGCAAATAAAATTTCAAAAATGGACTAAATCGGGCAACCCATCCTTGGTGTTGCCATATAAAAAATTAGGTTTTTTATGTATACTGTGAAAACTATCAGTCAAAGACATTTTTATTGTACTAAAAACTTCTTCAGAATATGAAATCCTATAAAATTGGTTATTATCATTTTTTCTGTCCGACGAACCGTTCTAGAAATATATGCGAAAAACCACTGCAAAAATCAAAATTGCTCAAATGGGTACCCATATGAAATTTCATACGGGCATTCATCTAGGGTATCATAAGAATTGATCTTAGACAAATTCTAGCTTTTTCACTTGTTTTTATTCAATTGAGCAAAATTTTAATGGCACATTATTTGAAATTGTTGGCCCAGCAAATATAGTAGCTAATCATTATATTGGCGCACTTCAAATGTACTTCTATCTTGGATCCGATGCATACAATGGACAGTTGACCGTCGGAAGCTTGACGAATAGTCGAATACGCCTTAACACTAGAAGCGCCCCCGTCCCAATTTTGTCCCCTCTGCAAGTTTGATCGTCTCTAACTTTTTTATTTTTTTATTTAGGTCCGTGAAACTTTTACTAATTTATTGTATTTTATCATTTTTCAGTGTTTTCAATTATATAACAAGAATATTAAAATAAAAAAAAATGATTTACCTAGAACCGCCGCTAGGTCATTTTTGTCCCATCAGTATTCGAAACAATAATTCGATGTACAGTGATTGCTATAGGGAATTGCGGGGGGGGCGGCGGGTGAGACGCGAGCATATAAACACTTGAGCGCCGCTCCTAGCAGTCAGTTGCCAATGGCTCTGCATAACGAGTGCAAGCTATTGTTTTTCTAAGGGGCCGTCTTACGTTTGATAAATATGTCGAGTCAACGTCGTAAAACTATGTAACCACACGAAATTCTGTCTTCTTTGAATGATCTTTTGGAGGACGACTCGGATGGTGAACCTTTAGAATACTGGGATGATGATTATGTGTTGGAAACCAGTTCTAGTTCTTCTTCTAACGAATGTGAAAATACAATTCAAATGGAAATACCTCATGCCATTGAAACACTGTACTAGGTTATTTTTTTATTTCCTTTTATAAATATTTTATAATCTTATACATATATTTCAGAAGTTACAAGCTTTATTAGTACTGTGAATGAGGCACAAGATCAAGGGCGGATTCAAAGATGAGGATGAGCTCGAGGTGTTCAAGGCCGTCACGGCCGGTCATTGACAGGTAGAGGATTATCTACAGTATTGACCAACCCCCATACTGAGTCCTTATCAAGCTCTAATGACGCACTTATTTCTCCCGATGGCACAGTTTGGACAGTAACTGAAGCTGATAGTACATCTGGTAGGTATGGTTGACAAAATATTTTAAAGATCGCGTTGAGTCAACCCCACATGCCAAGCGCAACGTGCGTGGCAACTAATGTTTACAAGAAACATGATGCAGCGTATCTTAGAATGTACTATGGAAGAGGTTCGACGCGAATTACAACACGGAAATTGGTATATAACGAAGGAAGAATTAGAGGTGATTATTGCTATACTTTATATACGTGGTACGATTGAAGCCAAGGAGATAGATCTAGATTCATTATGGTCGAACAAATGGAGTAATCCTATAATAAAAGCAATAATGTCTCGTAATCATTTTCGTGAGATAATGAAGTATCTGCGATTTGATCACAAATCTAGTAGACGCCAAACACTAAATGAAGATAAGTTAGCTATGATCTCCGAAATTTGGTATGAATTTATTTTGAATGCTTGACTCGGGCCATATATGGCCATTGATGAACAACTTTTTCCTTCAAAGTGCCGTTGCCGGTTTACTCAGTTTATGAGCTCTAATCCTGATACATATGGTCAAAAATTTTCGGTGGCTGTTGACAAAAATGAAAATTATGTAATAAATGCGTTTCCTTACCTTGGAAAAGATGATAATAGACTAAAAGACGAGCGTTTAGGTGACTGAATGGTGAAGAAATTGATAGATCACTACGTCAATAAACTCAGAAATGTTACATGTGATAACTTTTTCATTCGCTTGAACTAGCGGATTATTTGAAGTCTAAAAATACTCGTATCGTGAGCACAGTCAATAGATCTCGTAGAGAAATATTATTCTACAACAGCACGAAACATCGAGTAGATGTCGTTGATTCTATGAGTCGCAAATATATTGTAAAGGCGCCTTCTAGACGTCGGGCAGTGCACACATTTTATAATTTGGTAGACTTAGCGGGTATAAATGCATGTTTATTGTATAAATTAACGGCAGTAAAACGAAACGTAGAGACTTTTTTTTGCAACTGGGAAAAGAATTGGGGACACTGAGTATGAATAATAGAAACAACCATACCTGAAAAAATTCCGGAACACATACCATAGAGACAAGAAAAACGTACAAGGTGTCAGGTCAAGTCAAAATGCACAAGTAATAAGTCTTCTGTGAAGTGTCATCAGTGGAAAAAAACTGTATACAATAAATGCAGGAGTGAAGAACATTTTTTATGCGATATTTGTTCTTGAAATTATAATAACTAGTTTATAGAATTTCATATTTTAGTATACTTAAAGTTACTATGTAGGTTGTGATGATTTTTTTATAAAACCAAAAATGTCTGGCTGTAAATTCATAATTTGTTAAGAATTTCATTTAAATGAATAAATAAACATGTTATAAGTAAATAACAAACAGTTTTAATATTAATTTTCAAGCCATATACTAAGAAACGTTGCAATAAATATAATGGGACATATTTGTCACGGCGGCGGTTTAAGGGGGGTCCCAATCTTCGGCGCTTCTAGTGTTAAACCGGTTAACTTTATGTTTTGTATAAATTTCATCGCTCACAGATTTTACTGTAAATTTACACATGTGTTTTAACAGAACTGCATGAATTTTTTCAATGTTGCACTTTT
>CAWVNZ010000556.1:0-60544 GCA_963930735.1 Dioctria linearis
TGGCGTAATTAAAATTTGCGACAGTATAAAATTATTTTTTGAATAATTTACTATAGAAAAGGCAATCCCTGGCGTAGTTATAATTTGCGACAGTAAAAAATTATTTTTTGCAAAATTTACTATAGAAAAGGCAATCCCTGGCGTAATTAAAATTTGAGACACTAAACAATTATTTTTTGCAAAATTTACTATAGAAAAGGCAATCCCTGGCGTAATTAAAATTTGCGACAGTAAAAAATGAATTTTTGAATAATTTACTATAGAAAAGGCAATCCCTGGCGTAATTAAAATTTGAGAGAGTAAAAAATGAATTTTTGAATAATTTACTATACAAAAGGCAATCCCTGGCGTAATTAAAATTTGAGACACTAAACAATTATTTTTTGCAAAATTTACTATACAAAAGGCAATCCCTGGCGTAATTAAAATTTGTGACAGTAAAAAATGAATTTTTGAATAATTTACTATAGAAAAGGCAATCCCTGGCGTAATTAAAATTTGCGACACTAAACAATTATTTTTTGAATAATTTACTATAGAAAAGGCAATCCCTGGCGTAATTAAAATTTGCAACAGTAAAAAATTATTTTTTGAATAATTTACAATAGAAAAGGCAATCCCTGGCGTAATTAAAATTTGAGACAGTAAAAAATGAATTTTTGAATAATTTACTATACAAAAGGCAATCCCTGGCGTAATTAAAATTTGCAACAATAAAAAATTATTTTTTGCAAAATTTACTATAGAAAAGGCAATCCCTGGCTTAATTAAAATTTGAGACACTAAACAATTATTTTTTGAATAATTTACTATAGAAAAGGCAATCCCTGGCGTAATTAAAATTTGCGACACTAAACAATTATTTTTTGAATAATTTACTATAGAAAAGGCAATCCCTGGCGTAATTAAAATTTGCGACAGAAAAAAATTATTTTTTGAATAATTTACTATAGAAAAGCCAATCCCTGGCGTAATTAATATTTGCGACAGGAAAAAATGAATTTTTGAATAATTTACTATAGAAAAGGCAATCCCTGGCGTAATTATAATTTGCGACAGTAAAAAATTATTTTTTGAATAATTTACTATAGAAAAGGCAATCCCTGGCGTAATTATAATTTGCGACAGTAAACAATTATTTTTTGAATAATTTACTATAGAAAAGGCTATCCCTGGCGTAATTATAATTTGCGACAGTAAAAAATTATTTTTTGAATAATTTACTATAGAAAAGGCAATCCCTGGCGTAATTAAAATTTGCGACAGTATAAAATTATTTTTTAATAATTTACTATAGAAAAGGCAATCCCTGGCGTAATTAAAATTTGAGACAGTAAAACATTAATTTTTGCAAAATTTACTATAGAAAAGGCAATCCCTGGCGTAATTAAAATTTGAGACACTAAACAATTATTTTTTGAATAATTTACTATAGAAAAGGAAATCCCTGGCGTAATTAAAATTTGCGACACTAAACAATTATTTTTTGAATAATTTACTATAGAAAAGGCAATCCCTGGCGTAGTTAAAATTTGCGACAGAAAAAAATTATTTTTTGAATAATATACTATAGAAAAGGCAATCCCTGGCGTAATTAAAATTTGCAACAGTAAAAAATTATTTTTTGAATAATTTACTACAGAAAAGGCAATCCCTGGCGTAATTATAATTTGCGAGAGTAAAAAATGAATTTTTGAATAATTTACTATAGAAAGGGCAATCCCTGGCGTAATTAAAATTTGCGACAGTATAAAATTATTTTTTGAATAATTTACTATAGAAAAAGGCAATCCCTGGCGTAATTAAAATTTGAGACAGTAAAAAATTATTTTTTACAAAATTTACTATAGAAAAGGCAATCCCTGGCGTAATTATAATTTGAGACACTAAACAATTATTTCTTGCAAAATTTACTATAGAAAAGGCAATCCCTGGCGTAATTAAAATTTGAGACACTAAACAATTATTTTTTGCAAAATTTACTATAGAAAAGGCAATCCCTGGCGTAATTAAAATTTGCGACACTAAACAATTATTTTTTGAATAATTTACTATAGAAAAGGCAATCCCTGGCGTAATTAAAATTTGCGACAGAAAAAAATTATTTTTTGAATAATTTACTATAGAAAAGGCAATCCCTGGCGTAATTAAAATTTGCAACAGTAAAAAATTATTTTTTGAATAATTTACTATAGAAAAGGCAATCCCTGGCGTAATTATAATTTGCGACAGTAAAAAATGAATTTTTGAATAATTTACTATAGAAAAGGCAATCTCTGGCGTAATTAAAATTTGCGACAGTAAAAAATGAATTTTTGAATAATTTACTATAGAAAAGGCAATCCCTGGCGTAATTAAAATTTGAGACACTAAACAATTATTTTTTGCAAAATTTACTATAGAAAAGGCAATCCCTGGCGTAATTATAATTTGAGACACTAAACAATTATTTTTTGCAAAATTTACTATAGAAAAGGCAATCCCTGGCGTAATTAAAATTTGCGACACTAAACAATTATTTTTTGCAAAATTTACTATAGAAAAGGCAATCCCTGGCGTAATTAAAATTTGCGACACTAAACAATTATTTTTTGCATAATTTACTATAGAAAAGGCAATCCCTGGCGTAATTATAATTTGCGACAGTAAAAAATTAATTTTTTGCAAAATTTACTATAGAAAAGGCAATCCCTGGCGTAACTATAATTTGCGACAGTAAAAAATGAATTTTTGAATAATTTACTATAGAAAAGGCAATCCCTGGCGTAATTAAAATTTGCGACACTAAACAATTATTTTTTGCAAAATTTACTATACAAAAGGCAATCCCTGGCGTATTTAAAATTTGCAACAATAAAAAATTATTTTTTGCAAAATTTACTATAGAAAAGGCAATCCCTGGCCTAATTATAATTTGAGACACTAAACAATTATTTTTTGCAAAATTTACTATAGAAAAGGCAATCCCTGGCGTAATTATAATTTGCGACAGTAAAAAATTATTTTTTGAATAATTTACTATAGAAAAGGCACTCCCTGGCGTAATTAAAATTTGAGACAGTAAAAAATTATTTTTTGAATAATTTACTATACAAAAGGCAATCCCTGGCGTAATTAAAATTTGCAACAGTAAAAAAATTATTTTTTGAATAATTTACTATAGAAAAGGCAATCCCTGGCGTAATTAAAATTTGAGACAGTAAAAAATTATTTTTTGAATAATTTACTATACAAAAGGCAATCCCTGGCGTAATTAAAATTTGCAACAGTAAAAAATTATTTTTTGAATAATTTACTATAGAAAAGGCAATCAATCCCTGGCGTAATTAAAATTTGAGACAGTAAAACATTATTTTTTGAATAATTTACTATACAAAAGGCAATCCCTGGCGTAATTAAAATTTGCAACAGTAAAAAATTATTTTTTGCAAAATTTACTATAGAAAAGGCAATCCCTGGCGTAATTAAAATTTGAGACACTAAACAATTATTTTTTGAATAATTTACTATAGAAAAGGCAATCCCAGGCGTAATTAAAATTTGCGACACTAAACAATTATTTTTTGAATAATTTACTATAGAAAAGGCAATCCCTGGCGTAATTAAAATTTGCGACACTAAACAATTATTTTTTGAATAATTTACTATAGAAAAGGCAATCCCTGGCGTAATTAAAATTTGCGACAGAAAAAAATTATTTTTTGAATAATTTACTATAGAAAAGGCAATCCCTGGCGTAATTAAAATTTGCAACAGTAAAAAATTATTTTTTGAATAATTTACTATAGAAAAGGCAATCCCTGGCGTAATTATAATTTGCGACAGTAAAAAATGAATTTTTGAATAATTTACTATAGAAAGAGCAATCCCAGGCGTAATTAAAATTTGCGACAGTATAAAATTATTTTTTGAATAATTTACTATAGAAAAGGCAATCCCTGGCGTAATTAAAATTTGAGACAGTAAAAAATTATTTTTTACAAAATTTACTATAGAAAAGGCAATCCCTGGCGTAATTATAATTTGAGACACTAAACAATTATTTTTTGCAAAATTTACTATAGAAAAGGCAATCCCTGGCGTAATTAAAATTTGAGACACTAAACAATTATTTTTTTGCAAAATTTACTATAGAAAAGGCAATCCCTGGCGTAATTAAAATTTGCGACACTAAACAATTATTTTTTGAATAATTTACTATAGAAAAGGCAATCCGTGGCGTAATTAAAATTTGCGACAGAAAAAAATTATTTTTTGAATAATTTACTATAGAAAAGGCAATCCCTGGCGTAATTAAAATTTGCAACAGTAAAAAATTATGTTTTGAATAATTTACTATAGAAAAGGCAATCCCTGGCGTAATTATAATTTGCGACAGTACAAAATGAATTTTTGAATAATTTACTATAGAAAAGGCAATCTCTGGCGTAATTAAAATTTGCGACAGTAAAAAATGAATTTTGAATAATTTACTATAGAAAAGGCAATCCCTGGCGTAATTAAAATTTGAGACACTAAACAATTATTTTTTGCAAAATTTACTATAGAAAAGGCAATCCCTGGCGTAATTATAATTTGAGACACTAAACAATTATTTTTTGCAAAATTTACTATAGAAAAGGCAATCCCTGGCGTAATTAAAATTTGCGACACTAAACAATTATTTTTTGCAAAATTTACTATACAAAAGGCAATCCCTGGCGTAATTAAAATTTGCGACACTAAACAATTATTTTTTGCATAATTTACTATAGAAAAGGCAATCCCTGGCGTAATTATAATTTGCGACAGTAAAAAATTATTTTTTGCAAAATTTACTATAGAAAAGGCTATCCCTGGCGTAACTATAATTTGCGACAGTAAAAAATGAATTTTTGAATAATTTACTATAGAAAAGGCAATCCCTGGCGTAATTAAAATTTGCGACACTAAACAATTATTTTTTGCAATATTTACTATACAAAAGGCAATTCCTGGCGTATTTAAAATTTGCAACAATAAAAAATTATTTTTTGCAAAATTTACTATAGAAAAGGCAATCCCTGGCCTAATTATAATTTGAGACACTAAACAATTATTTTTTGCAAAATTTACTATAGAAAAGGCAATCCCTGGCGTAATTATAATTTGCGACAGTAAAAAAATTATTTTTTGAATAATTTACTATAGAAAAGGCACTCCCTGGCGTAATTAAAATTTGAGACAGTAAAAAATTATTTTTTGAATAATTTACTATACAAAAGGCAATCCCTGGCGTAATTAAAATTTGCAACAGTAAAAAATTATTTTTTGAATAATTTACTATAGAAAAGGCAATCCCTGGCGTAATTAAAATTTGAGACAGTAAAAAATTATTTTTTGAATAATTTACTATACAAAAGGCAATCCCTGGCGTAATTAAAATTTGCAACAGTAAAAAATTATTTTTTGAATAATTTACTATAGAAAAGGCAATCAATCCCTGGCGTAATTAAAATTTGAGACAGTAAAACATTATTTTTTGAATAATTTACTATACAAAAGGCAATCCCTGGCGTAATTAAAATTTGCAACAGTAAAAAATTATTTTTTGCAAAATTTACTATAGAAAAGGCAATCCCTGGGGTAATTAAAATTTGAGACACTAAACAATTATTTTTTGAATAATTTACTATAGAAAAGGCAATCCCTGGCGTAATTAAAATTTGCGACACTAAACAATTATTTTTTGAATAATTTACTATAGAAAAGGCAATCCCTGGCGTAATTAAAATTTGCGACAGAAAAAAATTATTTTTTGAATAATTTACTATAGAAAAGGCAATCCCTGGCGTAATTAAAATTTACGACAGTAAAATATGAATTTTTGAATAATTTACTATAGAAAAGGCAATCCCTGTCGTAATTATAATTTGCGACAGTAAAAAATTATTTTTTGAATAATTTACTATAGAAAAGGCAATCCCTGGCGTAATTATAATTTGCGACAGTAAAAAATTATTTTTTGAATAATTTACTATAGAAAAGGCAATCCCTGGCGTAATTATAATTTGCGACAGTAAAAAATTATTTTTTGAATAATTTACTATAGAAAAGGCAATCCCTGGCGTAATTAAAATTTGCGACAGTATAAAATTATTTTTTGAATAATTTACTATAGAAAAGGCAATCCCTGGCGTAATTAAAATTTGAGACAGTAAAAAATTAATTTTTGCAAAATTTACTATAGAAAAGGCAATCCCTGGCGTAATTAAAATTTGGGACACTAAACAATTATTTTTTGAATAATTTACTATAGAAAAGGCAATCCCTGGCGTAATTAAAATTTGCGACACTAAACAATTATTTTTTGAATAATTTACTATAGAAAAGGCAATCCCTGGCGTAATTAAAATTTGCGACAGAAAAATATTATTTTTTGAATAATTTACTATAGAAAAGGCAATCCCTGGCGTAATTAAAATTTGCAACAGTAAAAAATTATTTTTTGAATAATTTACTATAGAAAAGGCAATCCCTGGCGTAATTATAATTTGCGACAGTAAAAAAATGAATTTTTGAATAATTTACTATAGAAAGGGCAATCCCTGGCGTAATTAAAATTTGCGACAGTATAAAATTATTTTTTGAATAATTTACTATAGAAAAGGCAATTAAAATTTGAGACAGTAAAAAATTATTTTTTGCAAAATTTACTATAGAAAAGGCAATCCCTGGCGTAATTATAATTTGAGACACTAAACAATTATTTTTTGCAAAATTTACTATAGAAGAGGCAATCCCTAGCGTAATTAAAATTTGAGACACTAAACAATTATTTTTTGCAAAATTTACTATAGAAAAGGCAATCCCTGGCGTAATTAAAATTTGCGACACTAAACAATTATTTTTGAATAATTTACTATAGAAAAGGCAATCCCTGGCGTAATTAAAATTTGCGACAGAAAAAAATTGTTTTTTGAATAATTTACTATAGAAAAGGCAATCCCAGGTGTAATTAAAATTTGCAACAGTAAAAAATTATTTGTTGAATAATTTACTATAGAAAAGGCAATCCCTGGCGTAATTATAATTTGCGACAGTAAAAAATGAATTTTTGAATAATTTACTATAGAAAAGGCAATCCCTGGCGTAATTAAAATTTGCGACAGTAAAAAATGAATTTTTGAATAATTTACTATAGAAAAGGCAATCCCTGGCGTAATTAAAATTTGAGACACTAAACAATTATTTTTTGCAAAATTTACTATAGAAAAGGCAATCCCTGGCGTAATTATAATTTGAGACACTAAACAATTATTTTTTGCAAAATTTACTATAGAAAAGGCAATCCCTGGCGTAATTAAAATTTGCGACACTAAACAATTATTTTTTGCAAAATTTACTATAGAAAAGGCAATTCCTGGCGTAATTAAAATTTGCGACACCTAAACAATTATTTTTTGAATAATTTACTATAGAAAAGGCAATCCCTGGCGTAATTATAATTTGCGACAGTAAAAGATTATTTTTTGCAAAATTTACTATAGAAAAGGCAATCCCTGGCGTAATTATAATTTGCGACAGTAAAAAATGAATTTTTGAATAATTTACTATAGAAAAGGCAATCCCTGGCGTAATTAAAATTTGCGACACTAAACAATTATTTTTTGCAAAATTTACTATAGAAAAGGCAATCCCTGGCGTAATTAAAATTTGAGAAAGTATAAAATTATTTTTTGAATAATTTACTATAAAAAAGGCAATCCCTGGCGTAATTAAAATTTGCGACAGAAAAAAAATATTTTTTGAATAATTTACTATAGAAAAGGCAATCCCTGGCGTAATTAAAATTTGAGACAGTAAAAAATTATTTTTTGAATAATTTACTATAGAAAAGGCAATCCCTGGCGTAATTAAAATTTGCGACAGTAAAAAATTATTTTTTGAATAATTTACTATAGAAAAGACAATCCCTGGCGTAATTAAAATTTGCAACAGTTTAAAATTATTTTTGAATAATTTACTATAGAAAAGGCAATCCCTGGCGTAATTATATTTTGCGACAGTAAAAAATTATTTTTTGAATAATTTACTATAGAAAAGGCAATCCCTGGCGTAATTATAATTTGAGACAGTAAAAAATTATTTTTTGAATAATTTACTATAGAAAAGGCAATCCCTGGCGTAATTAAAATTTGCGACAGAAAAAATTATTTTTTGAATAATTTACTATAGAAAAGGCAATCCCTGGCGTAATTAAAATTTGAGACAGTGTAAAATTAATTTTTGCAAAATTTACTATAGAAAAGGCAATCCCTGGCGTAATTAAAATTTGCGACACTAAACAATTATTTTTTGCAAAATTTACTATAGAAAAGGTAATCCCTGGCGTAATTAAAATTTGCAACAGTAAAAAATTATTTTTTGAATAATTTACTAGAGAAAAGGCAATCCCTGGCGTAATTAAAATTTGCAACAGTATAAAATTATTTTTTGAATAATTTACTATAGAAAAGGCAATCCCTGGCGTAATTAAAATTTGCGACAGTAAAAAATGAATTTTTGAATAATTTACTATAGAAAAGGCAATCCCTGGCGTAATTATAATTTGCGACAGTAAACAATTATTTTTTGAATAATTTACTATAGAAAAGGCAATCCCTGGCGTAATTATAATTTGCGAGAGCAAAAAATTATTTTTTGAATAATTTACTATAGAAAAGGCAATCCCTGGCGTAATTATAATTTGCGACAGTAAAAAATTATTTTTTGAATAATTTACTATAGAAAAGGCAATCCCTGGCGTAATTATAATTTGCGACAGTAAAAAATAATTTTTTGAATAATTTACTATAGAAAAAGCAATCCCTGGCGTAATTAAAATTTGCGACAGTATAAAATTATTTTTTGAATAATTTACTATAGAAAAGGCAATCCCTGGCTTAATTATAATTTGCGACAGTAAAAAAATTATTTTTTGCAAAATTTACTATAGAAAAGGCAATCCCTGGCGTAATTAAAATTTGAGACACTAAACAATTATTTTTTGCAAAATTTACTATAGAAAAGGCAATCCCTGGTGTAATTAAAATTTGCGACAGTAAAAAATGAATTTTTGAATAATTTACTATAGAAAAGGCAATCCCTGGCGTAATTAAAATTTGAGACAGTAAAAAATGAATTTTTGAATAATTTACTATACAAAAGGCAATACCTGGCGTAATTAAAATTTGAGACACTAAACAATTATTTTTTGCAAAATTTACTATACAAAAGGCAATCCCTGGCGTAATTAAAATTTGTGACAGTAAAAAATGAATTTTTGAATAATTTACTATAGAAAAGGCAATCCCTGGCGTAATTAAAATTTGCGACACTAAACAATTATTTTTTGAATAATTTACTATAGAAAAGGCAATCCCTGGCGTAATTAAAATTTGCGACAGTAAAAAATTATTTTTTGCAAAATTTACTATAGAAAAGGCAATCCCTGGCGTAATTAAAATTTGAGACAGTAAAAAATGAATTTTTGAATTATTTACTATACAAAAGGCAATCCCTGGCGTATTTAAAATTTGCAACAGTAAAAAATTATTTTTTGCAAAATTTACTATAGAAAAGGCAATCCCTGGCGTAATTATAATTTGCGACAGTAAAAAATTATTTTTTGAATAATTTACTATAGAAAAGGCAATCCCTGGCGTAATTAAAATTTGCGACACTAAACAATTATTTTTTGCAAAATTTACTATAGAAAAGGCAATCCCTGGCGTAATTAAAATTTGCGACAGTATAAAATTATTTTAATTGCCATCTTAAAGAAAGATAATAAAAAATACTACTTGTTTTTTTTCCACAACGTACATGTATATTTTAAATTTACATATAATGTAACAGCCAACGCGTTTCGTCTTGTCAGGACATCTTCAGGGCTTTTGTTGTACTCAACAACAAAAGCCCTGAAGATGTCCTGACAAGACGAAACGCGTTGGCTGTTACATTATATGTAAATTTAAAATATACATGTTGTTGTTGAGTACAACAAAAGCCCTGAAGATGTCCTGACAAGACGAAACGCGTTGGCTGTTACATTATATGTAAATTTAAAATATACATGTACGTTGTGGAAAAAAAACAAGTAGTATTTTTTTATTATCTTTCTTTAAGATGGCAATTAAAATAAACTTATTCCACCAAGTGTTATCCATAAAATCAGTGATAAAATTATTTTTTGAATAATTTACTATAGAAAAGGCAATCCCTGGCGTAATTATAATTTGCGACAGTAAACAATTATTTTTTGAATAATTTACTATACAAAAGGCAATCCCTGGCGTAATTATAATTTGCGACAGTAAAAAATTATTTTTTGAATAATTTACTATAGAAAAGGCAATCCCTGGCGTAATTAAAATTTGAGACAGTAAAAATTATTTTTTGAATAATTTACTATACAAAAGGCAATCCCTGGCGTAATTATAATTTGCGACAGTAAAAAATTATTTTTTGAATAATTTACTATAGAAAAGGCAATCCCTGGCGTAATTAAAATTTGAGACAGTAAAAAATTATTTTTTGAATAATTTACTATACAAAAGGCAATCCCTGGCGTAATTAAAATTTGCAACAGTAAAAAATTATTTTTTGAATAATTTACTATAGAAAAGGCAATCCCTGGCGTAATTAAAATTTGAGACAGTAAAAAATTATTTTTTGAATAATTTATGATACAAAAGGCAATCCCTGGCGTAATTAAAATTTGCAACAGTAAAAAATTATTTTTTGCAAAATTTACTATAGAAAAGGCAATCCCTGGCGTAATTAAAATTTGAGACACTAAACAATTATTTTTTGAATAATTTACTATAGAAAAGGCAATCCCTGGCGTAATTAAAATTTGCGACACTAAACAATTATTTTTTGAATAATTTACTATAGAAAAGGCAATCCCTGCCGTAATTAAAATTTGCGACAGAAAAAAATTATTTTTTGAATAATTTACTATAGAAAAGGCAATCCCTGGCGTAATTAAAATTTGCGACAGTAAAAAATGAATTTTTGAATAATTTACTATAGAAAAGGCAATCCCTGGCGTAATTATAATTTGCGACAGTAAAAAATTATTTTTTGAATAATTTGCTATAGAAAAGGCAATCCCTGGCGTAATTATAATTTGCGATAGTAAAAAATTATTTTTTGAATAATTTACTATAGAAAAGGCAATCCCTGGCGTAATTATAATTTGCGACAGTAAAAAATTATTTTTTGAATAATTTACTATAGAAAAGGCAATCCCTGGCGTAATTAAAATTTGCGAGAGTATAAAATTATTTTTTGAATAATTTACTATAGAAAAGGCAATCCCTGGCGTAATTAAAATTTGAGACAGTAAACAATTAATTTTTGCAAAATTTACTATAGAAAAGGCAATCCCTGGCGTAATTAAAATTTGAGACACCAAACAATTATTTTTTGAATAATTTACTATAGAAAAGGCAATCCCTGGCGTAATTAAAATTTGCGACACTAAACAATTATTTTTTGAATAATTTACTATAGAAAAGGCAATCCCTGGCGTAATTAAAATTTGCGACAGAAAAAAATTATTTTTTGAATAATTTACTATAGAAAAGGCAATCCCTGGCGTAATTAAAATTTGCAACAGTAAAAAATTATTTTTTGAATAATTTACTATAGAAAAGGCAATCCCTGGCGTAATTATAATTTGCGACAGTAAAAAATGAATTTTTGAATAATTTACTATAGAAAGGGCAATCCCTGGCGTAATTAAAATTTGCGACAGTATAAAATTATTTTTTGAATAATTTACTATAGAAAAGGCAATCCCTGGCGTAATTAAAATTTGAGACAGTAAACAATTATTTTTTGCAAAATTTACTATAGAAAAGGGCAATCCCTGGCGTAATTAAAATTTGCGACACTAAACAATTATTTTTTGCAAAATTTTCTATAGAAAAGGCAATCCCTGGCGTAATTAAAATTTGCGACAGAAAAAAATTATTTTTTGAATAATTTACTATAGAAAAGGCAATCTCTGGCGTAATTAAAATTTGCAACAGTAAAAAATTATTTTTTGAATAATTTACTATAGAAAAGGCAATCCCTGGCGTAATTATAATTTGCGACAGTAAAAAATGAATTTTTGAATAATTTACTATAGAAAAGGCAATCCCTGGCGTAATTAAAATTTGCGACAGTAAAAAATGAATTTTTGAATAATTTACTATAGAAAAGGCAATCCCTGGCGTAATTAAAATTTGAGACACTAAACAATTATTTTTTGCAAAATTTACTATAGAAAAGGCAATCCCTGGCGTAATTATAATTTGAGACACTAAACAATTATTTTTTGCAAAATTTACTATAGAAAGGGCAATCCTGGCGTAATTAAAATTTGAGACACTAAACAATTATTTTTTGCAAAATTTACTATAGAAAAGGCAATCCCTGGCGTAATTAAAATTTGCGACACTAAACAATTATTTTTTGCAAAATTTACTATACAAAAGGCAATCCCTGGCGTATTTAAAATTTGCAACAGCAAAAAATTATTTTTTGCAAAATTTACTATAGAAAAGGTAATCCCTGGCGTAATTATAATTTGAGACACTAAACAATTATTTTTTGCAAAATTTACTATAGAAAAGGCAATCCCTGGCGTAATTAAAATTTGAGACACTAAACAATTATTTTTTGCAAAATTTACTATAGAAAAGGCAATCCCTGGCGTAATTAAAATTTGCGACAGTAAAAAATGAATTTTTGAATAATTTACTATAGAAAAGGCAATCCCTGGCGTAATAAAATTTGCGACAGTAAAAAATGAATTTTTGAATAATTTACTATAGAAAAGGCAATCCCTGGCGTAATTAAAATTTGAGACACTAAACAATTATTTTTTGCAAAATTTACTATAGAAAAGGGCAATCCCTGGCGTAATTATAATTTGATACACTAAACAATTATTTTTTGCAAAATTTACTATAGAAAAGGCAATCCCTGGCGTAATTACAATTTGCGACAGTAAAAAATGAATTTTTGAATAATTTACTATAGAAAAGGCAATCCCTGGCGTAATTATAATTTGATACACTAAACAATTATTTTTTGCAAAATTTACTATAGAAAAGGCAATCCCTGGCGTAATTAAAATTTGCGACACTAAAAAATTATTTTTTACAAAATTTACTATAGAAAAGGCAATCCCTGGCGTAATTAAAATTTGCGACACTAAACAATTATTTTTTGCAAAATTTACTATACAAAAGGCAATCCCTGGCGTATTTAAAATTTGCAACAGCAAAAAATTATTTTTTGCAAAATTTACTATAGAAAAGGTAATCCCTGGCGTAATTATAATTTGAGACACTAAACCATTATTTTTTGAATAATTTACTATAGAAAAGGCAATCCCTGGCGTAATTAAAATTTGCGACAGAAAAAAAAATATTTTTTGAATAATTTACTATAGAAAAGGCAATCCCAGGTGTAATTAAAATTTGCAACAGTAAAATATTATTTTTTGAATAATTTACTATAGAAAAGGCAATCCCTGGCGTAATTACAATTTGCGACAGTAAAAAATGAATTTTTGAATAATTTACTATAGAAAAGGCAATCCCTGGCGTAATTAAAATTTGCGACAGTAAAAAATGAATTTTTGAATAATTTACTATAGAAAAGGCAATCCCTGGCGTAATTAAAATTTGAGACACTAAACAATTATTTTTTGCAAAATTTACTATAGAAAAGGCAATCCCTGGCGTAATTATAATTTGATACACTAAACAATTATTTTTTTGCAAAATTTACTATAGAAAAGGCAATCCCTGGCGTAATTAAAATTTGCGACACTAAAAAATTATTTTTTACAAAATTTACTATAGAAAAGGCAATCCCTGGCGTAATTAAAATTTGCGACACTAAACAATTATTTTTTGAATAATTTACTATAGAAAAGGCAATCCCTGGCGTAATTATAATTTGCGACAGTAAAAGATTATTTTTTGCAAAATTTACTATAGAAAAGGCAATCCCTGGCGTAATTATAATTTGCGACAGTAAAAAATGAATTTTTGAATAATTTACTATAGAAAAGGCAATCCCTGGCGTAATTAAAATTTGCGACACTAAACAATTATTTTTTGCAAAATTTACTATAGAAAAGGCAATCCCTGGCGTAATTAAAATTTGAGAAAGTATAAAATTATTTTTTGAAAAATTTACTGTAAAAAAGGCAATTCCTGGCGTAGTTAAAATTTGCGACAGAAAAAAATTATTTTTGAATAATTTACTATAGAAAAGGCAATCCCCTGGCGTAATTAAAATTTGAGACAGTAAAAAATTATTTTTTGAATAATTTACTATAGAAAAGGCAATCCCTGGCGTAATTAAAATTTGCAACAGTTTAAAATTATTTTTTGAATAATTTACTATAGAAAAGGCAATCCCTGGCGTAATTATATTTTGCGACAGTAAAAAATTAATTTTTGAATAATTTACTATAGAAAAGGCAATCCCTGGCGTAATTATAATTTGAGACAGTAAAAAATTATTTTTTGAATAATTTACTATAGAAAAGGCAATCCCTGGCGTAATTAAAATTTGCGACAGAAAAAAATTATTTTTTGAATAATTTACTATAGAAAAGGCAATCCCTGGCGTAATTAAAATTTGAGACAGTATAAAATTAGTTTTTGCAAAATTTACTATAGAAAAGGCAATCCCTGGCGTAATTAAAATTTGGGACACTAAACAATTATTTTTTGCAAAATTTACTATAGAAAAGGCAATCCCTGGCGTAATTAAAATTTGCAACAGTAAAAAATTGTTTTTGAATAATTTACTATAGAAAAGGCAATCCCTGGCGTAATTAAAATTTGCAACAGTATAAAATTATTTTTTGAATAATTTTACTATAGAAAAGGCAATCCCTGGCGTAATTAAAATTTGCGACAGTAAAAAATGAATTTTTGAATAATTTACTATAGAAAAGGCAATCCCTGGCGTAATTATAATTTGCGACAGTAAACAATTATTTTTTGAATAATTTACTATAGAAAAGGCAATCCCTGGCGTAATTATAATTTGCGACAGCAAAAAATTATTTTTTGAATAATTTACTATAGAAAAGGCAATCCTTGTCGTAATTATAATTTGCGACAGTAAAAAATTATTTTTTGAATAATTTACTATAGAAAAGGCAATCCCTGGCGTAATTATAATTTGCGACAGTAAAAAATTATTTTTGAATAATTTACTATAGAAAAAGCAATCCCTGGCGTAATTAAAATTTGCGACAGTATAAAATTATTTTTTGAATAATTTACTATAGAAAAGGCAATCCCTGGCGCTATTATAATTTGCGACAGTAAAAAATTATTTTTGCAAAATTTACTATAGAAAAAGCAATCCCTGGCGTAATTAAAATTTGCGACAGTATAAAATTATTTTTTGAATAATTTACTATAGAAAAGGCAATCCCTGGCGCTATTATAATTTGCGACAGTAAAAAATTATTTTTTGCAAAATTTACTATAGAAAAGGCAATCCCTGGCGTAATTAAAATTTGAGACACTAAACAATTATTTTTTGCAAAATTTACTATAGAAAAGGCAATCCCTGGCGTAATTAAAATTTGCGACAGTAAAAAATGAATTTTTGAATAATTTACTATAGAAAAGGCAATCCCTGGCGTAATTAAAATTTGAGACAGTAAAAAATTAATTTTTGAATAATTTACTATACAAAAGGCAATCCCTGGCGTAATTAAAATTTGAGACACTAAACAATTATTTTTGCAAAATTTACAATACAAAAGGCAATCCCTGGCGTAATTAAAATTTGTGACAGTAAAAAATGAATTTTTGAATAATTTACTATAGAAAAGGCAATCCCAGGCGT
This sequence comes from Dioctria linearis, assembly GCA_963930735.1. Taxonomy (NCBI): domain Eukaryota; kingdom Metazoa; phylum Arthropoda; class Insecta; order Diptera; family Asilidae; genus Dioctria; species Dioctria linearis. Next base: position 15,886 of record CAWVNZ010000556.1, read on the forward strand.
AATTAAATTTTGCGACACTAAACAATTATTTTTTGAATAATTTACTATAGAAAAGGCAATCCCTGGCGTAATTAAAATTTGCGACAGTAAAAAATTATTTTTTGCAAAATTTACTATAGAAAAGGCAATCCCTGGCGTAATTAAAATTTGCAACAGTTTAAAATTATTTTTTGAATAATTTACTATAGAAAAGGCAATCCCTGGCGTAATTATATTTTGCGACAGTAAAAAATTATTTTTTGAATAATTTACTATACAAAAGGCAATCCCTGGCGTAATTAAAATTTGAGACACTAAACAATTATTTTTTGCAAAATTTACAATACAAAAGGCAATCCCTGGCGTAATTAAAATTTGTGACAGTAAAAAATGAATTTTTGAATAATTTACTATAGAAAAGGAAATCCCAGGCGTAATTAAATTTTGCGACACTAAACAATTATTTTTTGAATAATTTACTATAGAAAAGGCAATCCCTGGCGTAATTAAAATTTGCGACAGTAAAAAATTATTTTTTGAATAATTTACTATAGAAAAGGCAATCCCTGGCGTAATTAAAATTTGCAACAGTTTAAAATTATTTTTTGAATAATTTACTATAGAAAAGGCAATCCCTGGCGTAATTATATTTTGCGACAGTAAAAAATTATTTTTTGAATAATTTACTATAGAAAAGGCAATCCCTGGCGTAATTATAATTTGAGACAGTAAAAAATTATTTTTTGAATAATTTACTATAGAAAAGGCAATCCCTGGCGTAATTAAAATTTGCGACAGAAAAAAATTATTTTTTGAATAATTTACTATAGAAAAGGCAATCCCTGGCGTAATTAAAATTTGAGACAGTATAAAATTAATTTTTGCAAAATTTACTATAGAAAAGGCAATCCCTGGCGTAATTAAAATTTGCGACACTAAACAATTATTTTTTGCAAAATTTACTATAGAAAAGGCAATCCCTGGCGTAATTAAAATTTGCAACAGTAAAAAATTATTTTTTGAATAATTTACTATAGAAAAGGCAATCCCTGGCGTAATTAAAATTTGCAACAGTATAAAATTATTTTTTGAATAATTTACTATAGAAAAGGCAATCCCTGGCGTAATTAAAATTTGCGACAGTAAAAAATGAATTTTTGAATAATTTACTATAGAAAAGGCAATCCCTGGCGTAATTATAATTTGCGACAGTAAACAATTATTTTTTGAATAATTTACTATAGAAAAGGCAATCCCTGGCGTAATTATAATTTGCGGCAGCAAAAAATTATTTTTTGAATAATTTACTATAGAAAAGGCAATCCCTGTCGTAATTATAATTTGCGACAGTAAAAAATTATTTTTTGAATAATTTACTATAGAAAAGGCAATCCCTGGCGTAATTATAATTTGCGACAGTAAAAAATTATTTTTTGAATAATTTACTATAGAAAAAGCAATCCCTGGCGTAATTAAAATTTGCGACAGTATAAAATTATTTTTTGAATAATTTACTATAGAAAAGGCAATCCTGGCGCTATTATAATTTGCGACAGTAAAAAATTATTTTTGCAAAATTTACTATAGAAAAGGCAATCCCTGGCCTAATTAAAATTTGAGACACTAAACAATTATTTTTTGCAAAATTTACTATAGAAAAGGCAATCCCTGGCGTAATTAAAATTTGCGACAGTAAAAAATGAATTTTTGAATAATTTACTATAGAAAAGGCAATCCCTGGCGTAATTAAAATTTGAGACAGTAAAAAATGAATTTTTGAATAATTTACTATACAAAAGGCAATCCCTGGCGTAATTAAAATTTGAGACAATAAACAATTATTTTTTGCAAAATTTACAATACAAAAGGCAATCCTGGCGTAATTAAAATTTGTGACAGTAAAAAATGAATTTTTGAATAATTTACTATAGAAAAGGCAATCCCAGGCGTAATTAAATTTTGCGAAACTAAACAATTATTTTTTGAATAATTTACTATAGAAAAGGCAATCCCTGGCGTAATTAAAATTTGCGACAGTAAAAAATTATTTTTTGCAAAATTTACTATAGAAAAGGCAATCCCTGGCGTAATTAAAATTTGAGACAGTAAAAAATTAATTTTTGAATAATTTACTATACAAAAGGGAATCCCTGGCGTATTTAAAATTTGGAACAGTAAAAAATTATTTTTTGCAAAATTTACTATATAAAAGGCAATCCCTGGCGTAATTATAATTTGCGACAGTAAAAAATTATTTTTTGAATAATTTACTATAGAAAAGGCAATCCCTGGCGTAATTAAAATTTGCGACACTAAACAATTATTTTTTGCAAAATTTACTATAGAAAAGGCAATCCCTGGCGTAATTAAAATTTGCGACAGTATAAAATTATTTTTGAATAATTTACTATAGAAAATGCAATCCTGGCGTAATTATAATTTGCGACAGTAAACAATTATTTTTTGAATAATTTACTATAGAAAAGGCAATCCCTGGCGTAATTAAAATTTGAGACAGTAAAAAATGAATTTTTGAATAATTTACTATACAAAAGGCAATCCCTGGCGTAATTAAAATTTGAGACAGTAAAAAATTATTTTTTGAATAATTTACTATACAAAATGCAATCCCTGGCGTAATTATAATTTGCGACAGTAAAAAATTATTTTTTGAATAATTTACTATAGAAAAGGCAATCCCTGGCGTAATTAAAATTTGAGACAGTAAAAATTATTTTTTGAATAATTTACTATACAAAAGGCAATCCCTGGCGTAATTAAAATTTGCAACAGTAAAAAATTATTTTTTGAATAATTTACTATAGAAAAGGCAATCCCTGGCGTAATTAATATTTGAGACAGTAAAAAATTATTTTTTGAATAATTTACTATACAAAAGGCAATCCCTGGCGTAATTAAAATTTGCAACAGTAAAAAATTATTTTTTGCAAAATTTACTATAGAAAAGGCAATCCCTGGCGTAATTAAAATTTGAGACAGTAAAAAATGAATTTTTGAATAATTTACTATAGAAAAGGCAATCCCTGTCGTAATTATAATTTGCGACAGTAAAAAATTATTTTTTGAATAGTTTACTATAGAAAAGGCAATCCCTGGCGTAATTATAATTTGCGACAGTAAAAAATTATTTTTTGAATAATTTACTATAGAAAAGGCAATCCCTGGCGTAATTAAAATTTGCGACAGTAAAAAATTATTTTTTGAATAATTTACTATAGAAAAGGCAATCCCTGGCGTAATTAAAATTTGCGACAGTATAAAATTATTTTTTGAATAATTTACTATAGAAAAGGCAATCCCTGGCGTAATTAAAATTTGAGACAGTAAAAAATTAAGTTTTGCAAAATTTACTATAGAAAAGGCAATCCCTGGCGTAATTAAAATTTGAGACACTAAACAATTATTTTTTGAATAATTTACTATAGAAAAGGCGATCCCTGGCGTAATTAAAATTTGCGACACTAAACAATTATTTTTTGAATAATTTACTATAGAAAAGGCAATCCCTGCGGTAATTAAAATTTGCGACAGAAAAAAATTATTTTTTAATAATTTACTATAGAAAAGGCAATCCCTGGCGTAATTAAAATTTGCAACAGTAAAAAATTATTTTTTGAATAATTTACTATAGAAAAGGCAATCCCCTGGCGTAATTATAATTTGCGACAGTAAAAAATGAATTTTTGAATAATTTACTATAGAAAGGGCAATCCCTGGCGTAATTAAAATTGCGACAGTATAAAATTATTTTTTGAATAATTTACTATAGAAAAGGCAATCCCTGGCGTAATTAAAATTTGAGACAGTAAAAAATTAATTTTTGCAAAATTTACTATAGAAAAGGCAATCCCTGGCGTAATTATAATTTGAGACACTAAACAATTATTTTTTGCAAAATTTACTATAGAAAGGGCAATCCCTGGCGTAATTAAAATTTGAGACACTAAACAATTATTTTTTGCAAAATTTACTATAGAAAAGGCAATCCCTGGCGTAATTAAAATTTGCGACACTAAACAATTATTTTTTGAATAATTTACTATAGAAAAGGCAATACCTGGCGTAATTAAAATTTGCGACAGAAAAAAATTATTTTTTGAATAATTTACTATAGAAAAGGCAATCCCTGGCGTAATTAAAATTTGCAACAGTAAAAAATTGTTTTTTGAATAATTTACTATAGAAAAGTCAATCCCTGGCGTAATTATAATTTGCGACAGTAAAAAATGAATTTTTGAATAATTTACTATAGAAAAGGCAATCCCTGGCGTAATTAAAATTTGCGACAGTAAAAAATGCATTTTTGAGTAATTTACTATAGAAAAGGCAATCCCTGGCGTAATTAAAATTTGAGACACTAAACAATTATTTTTTGCAAAATTTACTATAGAAAAGGCAATCCCTGGCGTAATTATAATTTGAGACACTAAACAATTATTTTTTGCAAAATTTACTATAGAAAAGGCAATCCCTGGCGTAATTAAAATTTGCGACACTAAACAATTATTTTTTGCAAAATTTACTATAGAAAAGGCAATCCCTGGCGTAATTAAAATTTGCTACACTAAACAATTATTTTTAAATAATTTACTATAGAAAAGGCAATCCCTGGCGTAATTATAATTTGCGACAGTAAAAAATTATTTTTTGCAAAATTTACTATAGAAAAGGCAATCCCTGGCGTAATTATAATTTGCGACAGTATAAAATGAATTTTTGAATAATTTACTATAAAAAAGGCAATCCCTGGCGTAATTAAAATTTGCGACACTAAACAATTATTTTTTGCAAAATTTACTATACAAAAGGCAATCCCTGGCGTAATTAAAATTTGCGACACTAAACAATTATTTTTTGAATAATTTACTATAGAAAAGGCAATCCCTGGCGTATTTAAAATTTGCGACAGTATAAAATTAATTTTTGAATAATTTACTATAGAAAAGGCAATCCCTGGCGTATTTAAAATTTGCGACAGTATAAAATGAATATTTGAATAATTTACTATAGAAAAGCCAATCCCTGGCGTAATTAAAATTTGTGACAGAAAAAATTATTTTTTGAATAATTTACTATAGAAAAGGCAATCCCTGGCGTAATTAAAATTTGCGACAGTATAAAATGAATTTTTGAATAATTTACTATAGAAAAGGCAATCCCTGGAGTAATTAAAATTAGAGAGAGTAAAAAATTATTTTTTGAATAATTTACTATAGAAAAGGCAATCCCTGGCGTAATTAAAATTTGAGACACTAAACAATTATTTTTTGCAAAATTTACTATAGAAAAGGCAATCCCTGGCGTAATTAAAATTTGAGACAGTAAAAAATGAATTTTTGAATAATTTACTATAGAAAAGGCAGTCCCTGGCGTAATTAAAATTTGAGACAGTAAAAAATTAGTTTTTGCAAAATTTACTATAGAAAATGCAATCCCTGGCGTAATTAAAATTTGAGAGAGTAAAAAATTATTTTTTGAATAATTTACTATAGAAAAGGCAATCCCTGGCGTAATTAAAATTTGAGACACTAAACAATTATTTTTTGCAAAATTTACTATAGAAAAGGCAATCCCTGGCGTAATTAAAATTTGCGACAGAAAAAATTATTTTTTGCAAAATTTACTATAGAAAAGGCAATCCCTGGCGTAATTAAAATTTGTGACAGAAAAAATTATTTTTTGCAAAATTTACTATACAAAAGGCAATCCCTGGCGTATTTAAAATTTGCAACAGCAAAAAATTATTTTTTGGAAAATTTACTATAGAAAAGGCAATCCCTGGCGTAATTATAATTTGAGACACTAAACAATTATTTTTTGCAAAATTTACTATAGAAAAGGCAATCCCTGGCGTAATTAAAATTTGCGACACTAAACAATTATTTTTTGCAAAATTTACTATAGAAAAGGCAATCCCTGGCGTAATTAAAATTTGCGACACTAAACAATTATTTTTTGAATAATTTACTATAGAAAAGGCAATCCCTGGCGTAATTAAAATTTGCGACAGTATAAAATTAATTTTTGAATAATTTACTATAGAAAAGGCAATCCCTGGCGTAATTAAAATTTGCGACAGTATAAAATGAATATTTGATTAATTTACTATAGAAAAGGCAATCCCTGGCGTAATTAAAATTTGTGACAGAAAAAATTATTTTTTGAATAATTTACTATAGAAAAGGCAATCCCTGGCGTAATTAAAATTTGCGACAGTATAAAATGAATTTTTGAATAATTTACTATAGAAAAGGCAATCCCTGGAGTAATTAAAATTTGAGACAGTAAAAAATTATTTTTTGAATAATTTACTATAGAAAAGGCAATCCCTGGCGTAATTAAAATTTGAGACACTAAACAATTATTTTTTGCAAAATTTACTATAGAAAAGGCAATCCCTGGCGTAATTAAAATTTGAGACAGTAAAAAATGAATTTTTGAATAATTTACTCTAGAAAAGGCAGTCCCTGGCGTAATTAAAATTTGAGACAGTAAAAAATTAGTTTTTGCAAAATTTACTATAGAAAAGGCAATCCCTGGCGTATTTAAAATTTGCAACAGCAAAAAATTATTTTTTGCAAAATTTACTATAGAAAAGGCAATCCCTGGCGTAATTATAATTTGAGACACTAAACAATTATTTTTTGCAAAATTTACTATAGAAAAGGCAATCCCTGGCGTAATTAAAATTTGCGACACTAAACAATTATTTTTTGCAAAATTTACTATAGAAAAGGCAATCCCTGGCGTAATTAAAATTTGCGACACTAAACAATTATTTTTTGAATAATTTACTATAGAAAAGGCAATCCCTGGCGTAATTAAAATTTGCGACAGTATAAAATTAATTTTTGAATAATTTACTATAGAAAAGGCAATCCCTGGCGTAATTAAAATTTGCGACAGTATAAAATGAATATTTGAATAATTTACTATAGAAAAGGCAATCCCTGGCGTAATTAAAATTTGTGACAGAAAAAATTATTTTTTGAATAATTTACTATAGAAAAGGCAATCCCTGGCGTAATTAAAATTTGCGACAGTATAAAATGAATTTTTGAATAATTTACTATAGAAAAGGCAATCCCTGGAGTAATTAAAATTTGAGACAGTAAAAAATTATTTTTTGAATAATTTACTATAGAAAAGGCAATCCCTGGCGTAATTAAAATTTGAGACACTAAACAATTATTTTTTGCAAAATTTACTATAGAAAAGGCAATCCCTGGCGTAATTAAAATTTGAGACAGTAAAAAATGAATTTTTGAATAATTTACTATAGAAAAGGCAGTCCCTGGCGTAATTAAAATTTGAGACAGTAAAAAATTAGTTTTTGCAAAATTTACTATAGAAAATGCAATCCCTGGCGTAATTAAAATTTGAGACAGTAAAAAATTATTTTTTGAATAATTTACTATAGAAAAGGCAATCCCTGGCGTAATTAAAATTTGAGACACTAAACAATTATTTTTTGCAAAATTTACTATAGAAAAGGCAATCCTTGGCGTAATTAAAATTTGCGACAGAAAAAATTATTTTTTGCAAAATTTACTATAGAAAAGGCAATCCCTGGCGTAATTAAAATTTGCGACAGAAAAAATTATTTTTTGCAAAATTTACTATAGAAAAGGCAATCCCTGGCGTAATTAAAATTTGCGACAGTAAAAAATTTGTTTTTGCAAAATTTACTATAGAAAAGGCAAGTCCTGGCGTAATTAAAATTTGCGACAGTAAAAAATTAGTTTTTGCAAAATTTACTATAGAAAAGGCAATCCCTGACGTAATTAAAATTTGCGACAGTAAAAAATTATTTTTTGAATAATTTACTACAGAAAAGGCAATCCCTGGCGTAATTAAAATTTGCGACACTAAACAATTATTTTTTGAAAAATTTACTATAGAAAAGGCAATCCCTGGCGTAATTAAAATTTGAGACACTAAACAATTATTTTTTGCAAAATTTACTATAGAAAAGGCAATCCCTGGCGTAATTAAAATTTGCGACAGTATAAAATGAATTTTTGAATAATTTACTATAGAAAAGGCAATCCCTGGCGTAATTAAAATTTGAGACAGTAAAAAATTATTTTTTGAATAATTTACTATAGAAAAGGCAATCCCTGGCGTAATTAAAATTTGAGACACTAAACAATTATTTTTTGCAAAATTTACTATAGAAAAGGCAATCCCTGGCGTAATTCAAATTTGAGACAGTAAAAAATGAATTTTTGAATAATTTACTATAGAAAAGGCAATCCCTGGCGTAATTAAAATTTGAGACAGTAAAAAATTAGTTTTTGCAAAATTTACTATAGAAAAGGCAATCCCTGGCGTAGTTAAAATTTGAGACAGTAAAAAATTATTTTTTGAATAATTTACTATAGAAAAGGCAATCCCTGGCGTAAATAAAATTTGAGACACTAAACAATTATTTTTTGCAAAATTTACTATAGAAAAGGCAATCCCTGGCGTAATTAAAATTTGCGACAGAAAAAATTATTTTTTGCAAAATTTACTATAGAAAAGGTAATCCCTGGCGTAATTAAAATTTGCGAGAGAAAAAATTATTTTTTGCTAAATATACTATAGAAGAGGCAATCCCTGGCGTAATTAAAATTTGCGACAGCAAAAAATTAGTTTTTGCAAAATTTACTATAGAAAAGGCAATCCCTGGCGTAATTAAAATTTGCGACAGTAAAAAATTAGTTTTTGCAAAATTTACTATAGAAAAGGCAATCCCTGGCGTAATTAAAATTTGCGACAGTAAAAAATTATTTTTTGAATAATTTACTATAGAAAAGGCAATCCCTGGCGTAATTAAAATTTGCGACAGTATAAAATGAATTTTTGAATAATTTACTATAGAAAAGGCAATCCCTGGCGTAATTAAAATTTGACACAGTAAAAAATTATTTTTTGAATAATTTACTATAGAAAAGGCAATCCCTGGCGTAATTAAAATTTGAGACACTAAACAATTATTTTTTGCAAAATTTACTATAGAAAAGGCAATCCCTGGCGTATTTAAAATTTGAGACACTAAACAATTATTTTTTGCAAAATTTACTATAGAAAAGGCAATCCCTGGCGTAATTAAAATTTGCGACAGAAAAAATTATTTTTTGCAAAATTTACTATAGAAAAGGCAATCCCTGGCGTAATTAAAATTTGCGACAGAAAAAATTATTTTTTGCAAAATTTACTATAGAAAAGGCAACCCCTGGCGTAATTAAAATTTGCGACAGTAAAAAATTAGTTTTTGCAAAATTTACTATAGAAAAGGCAATCCCTGGCGTAATTAAAATTTGCGACAGTAAAAAATTAGTTTTTGCAAAATTTACTATAGAAAAGGCAATCCCTGGCGTAATTAAAATTTGCGACAGTAAAAAATTATTTTTTGAATAATTTACTATTGAAAAGGCAATCCCTGGCGTAATTAAAATTTGCGACACTAAACAATTATTTTTTGCAAAATTTACTATAGAAAAGGCAATCCCTGGCGTAATTAAAATTTGAGACACTAAACAATTATTTTTTGCAAAATTTACTATAGAAAAGGCAATCCCTGGCGTAGTTAAAATTTGAGACAGTAAAAAATTATTTTTTGAATAATTTACTATAGAAAAGGCAATCCCTGGCGTAAATAAAATTTGAGACACTAAACAATTATTTTTTGCAAAATTTACTATAGAAAAGGCAATCCCTGGCGTAATTAAAATTTGCGACAGAAAAAATTATTTTTTGCAAAATTTACTATAGAAAAGGCAATCCCTGGCGTAATTAAAATTTGCGAGAGAAAAAATTATTTTTTGCTAAATATACTATAGAAGAGGCAATCCCTGGCGTAATTAAAATTTGCGACAGCAAAAAATTAGTTTTTGCAAAATTTACTATAGAAAAGGCAATCCCTGGCGTAATTAAAATTTGCGACAGTAAAAAATTAGTTTTTGCAAAATTTACTATAGAAAAGGCAATCCCTGGCGTAATTAAAATTTGCGACAGTAAAAAATTATTTTTTGAATAATTTACTATAGAAAAGGCAATCCCTGGCGTAATTAAAATTTGCGACAGTATAAAATGAATTTTTGAATAATTTACTATAGAAAAGGCAATCCCTGGCGTAATTAAAATTTGACACAGTAAAAAATTATTTTTTGAATAATTTACTATAGAAAAGGCAATCCCTGGCGTAATTAAAATTTGAGACACTAAACAATTATTTTTTGAATAATTTACTATTGAAAAGGCAATCCCTGGCGTAATTAAAATTTGCGACACTAAACAATTATTTTTTGCAAAATTTACTATAGAAAAGGCAATCCCTGGCGTAATTAAAATTTGCGACAGAAAAAATTATTTTTTGCAAAATTTACTATAGAAAAGGCAATCCCTGGCGTAATTAAAATTTGCGAGAGAAAAAATTATTTTTTGCTAAATATACTATAGAAGAGGCAATCCCTGGCGTAATTAAAATTTGCGACAGCAAAAAATTAGTTTTTGCAAAATTTACTATAGAAAAGGCAATCCCTGGCGTAATTAAAATTTGCGACAGTAAAAAATTAGTTTTTGCAAAATTTACTATAGAAAAGGCAATCCCTGGCGTAATTAAAATTTGCGACACTAAACAATTATTTTTTGCAAAATTTACTATAGAAAAGGCAATCCCTGGCGTATTTAAAATTTGAGACACTAAACAATTATTTTTTGCAAAATTTACTATAGAAAAGGCAATCCCTGGCGTAATTAAAATTTGCGACAGAAAAAATTATTTTTTGCAAAATTTACTATAGAAAAGGCAATCCCTGGCGTAATTAAAATTTGCGACAGAAAAAATTATTTTTTGCAAAATTTACTATAGAAAAGGCAATCCCTGGCGTAATTAAAATTTGCGACAGTAAAAAATTAGTTTTTGCAAAATTTACTATAGAAAAGGCAATCCCTGGCGTAATTAAAATTTGCGACAGTAAAAAATTAGTTTTTGCAAAATTTACTATAGAAAAGGCAATCCCTGGCGTAATTAAAATTTGCGACAGTAAAAAATTATTTTTTGAATAATTTACTATTGAAAAGGCAATCCCTGGCGTAATTAAAATTTGCGACACTAAACAATTATTTTTTGCAAAATTTACTATAGAAAAGGCAATCCCTGGCGTAATTAAAATTTGAGACACTAAACAATTATTTTTTGCAAAATTTACTATAGAAAAGGCAATCCCTGGCGTAATTAAAATTTGACACAGTAAAAAATTATTTTTTGAATAATTTACTATAGAAAAGGCAATCCCTGGCGTAATTAAAATTTGAGACACTAAACAATTATTTTTTGCAAAATTTACTATAGAAAAGGCAATCCCTGGCGTATTTAAAATTTGAGACACTAAACAATTATTTTTTGCAAAATTTACTATAGAAAAGGCAATCCCTGGCGTAATTAAAATTTGCGACAGAAAAAATTATTTTTTGCAAAATTTACTATAGAAAAGGCAATCCCTGGCGTAATTAAAATTTGCGACAGAAAAAATTATTTTTTGCAAAATTTACTATAGAAAAGGCAATCCCTGGCGTAATTAAAATTTGCGACAGTAAAAAATTAGTTTTTGCAAAATTTACTATAGAAAAGGCAATCCCTGGCGTAATTAAAATTTGCGACAGTAAAAAATTAGTTTTTGCAAAATTTACTATAGAAAAGGCAATCCCTGGCGTAATTAAAATTTGCGACAGTAAAAAATTATTTTTTGAATAATTTACTATTGAAAAGGCAATCCCTGGCGTAATTAAAATTTGCGACACTAAACAATTATTTTTTGCAAAATTTACTATAGAAAAGGCAATCCCTGGCGTAATTAAAATTTGAGACACTAAACAATTATTTTTTGCAAAATTTACTATAGAAAAGGCAATCCCTGGCGTAATTAAAATTTGCGACAGTATAAAATGAATTTTTGAATAATTTACTATAGAAAAGGCAATCCCTGGCGTAATTAAAATTTGAGACAGTAAAAAATTAGTTTTTGCAAAATTTACTATAGAAAAGGCAATCCCTGGCGTAGTTAAAATTTGAGACAGTAAAAAATTATTTTTTGAATAATTTACTATAGAAAAGGCAATCCCTGGCGTAAATAAAATTTGAGACACTAAACAATTATTTTTTGCAAAATTTACTATAGAAAAGGCAATCCCTGGCGTAATTAAAATTTGCGACAGAAAAAATTATTTTTTGCAAAATTTACTATAGAAAAGGCAATCCCTGGCGTAATTAAAATTTGCGAGAGAAAAAATTATTTTTTGCTAAATATACTATAGAAGAGGCAATCCCTGGCGTAATTAAAATTTGCGACAGCAAAAAATTAGTTTTTGCAAAATTTACTATAGAAAAGGCAATCCCTGGCGTAATTAAAATTTGCGACAGTAAAAAATTAGTTTTTGCAAAATTTACTATAGAAAAGGCAATCCCTGGCGTAATTAAAATTTGCGACAGTAAAAAATTATTTTTTGAATAATTTACTATAGAAAAGGCAATCCCTGGCGTAATTAAAATTTGCGACAGTATAAAATGAATTTTTGAATAATTTACTATAGAAAAGGCAATCCCTGGCGTAATTAAAATTTGACACAGTAAAAAATTATTTTTTGAATAATTTACTATAGAAAAGGCAATCCCTGGCGTAATTAAAATTTGAGACACTAAACAATTATTTTTTGAATAATTTACTATTGAAAAGGCAATCCCTGGCGTAATTAAAATTTGCGACACTAAACAATTATTTTTTGCAAAATTTACTATAGAAAAGGCAATCCCTGGCGTAATTAAAATTTGCGACAGAAAAAATTATTTTTTGCAAAATTTACTATAGAAAAGGCAATCCCTGGCGTAATTAAAATTTGCGAGAGAAAAAATTATTTTTTGCTAAATATACTATAGAAGAGGCAATCCCTGGCGTAATTAAAATTTGCGACAGCAAAAAATTAGTTTTTGCAAAATTTACTATAGAAAAGGCAATCCCTGGCGTAATTAAAATTTGCGACAGTAAAAAATTAGTTTTTGCAAAATTTACTATAGAAAAGGCAATCCCTGGCGTAATTAAAATTTGCGACAGTAAAAAATTATTTTTTGAATAATTTACTATAGAAAAGGCAATCCCTGGCGTAAATAAAATTTGCGACAGTATAAAATGAATTTTTGAATAATTTACTATAGAAAAGGCAATCCCTGGCGTAATTAAAATTTGACACAGTAAAAAATTATTTTTTGAATAATTTACTATAGAAAAGGCAATCCCTGGCGTAATTAAAATTTGAGACACTAAACAATTATTTTTTGAATAATTTACTATTGAAAAGGCAATCCCTGGCGTAATTAAAATTTGCGACACTAAACAATTATTTTTTGCAAAATTTACTATAGAAAAGGCAATCCCTGGCGTAATTAAAATTTGCGACACTAAACAATTATTTTTTGAATAATTTACTATAGAAAAGGCAATCCCTGGCGTAATTCAAATTTGAGACAGTAAAAAATGAATTTTTGAATAATTTACTATAGAAAAGGCAATCCCTGGCGTAATTAAAATTTGAGACAGTAAAAAATTAGTTTTTGCAAAATTTACTATAGAAAAGGCAATCCCTGGCGTAGTTAAAATTTGAGACAGTAAAAAATTATTTTTTGAATAATTTACTATAGAAAAGGCAATCCCTGGCGTAAATAAAATTTGAGACACTAAACAATTATTTTTTGCAAAATTTACTATAGAAAAGGCAATCCCTGGCGTAATTAAAATTTGCGACAGAAAAAATTATTTTTTGCAAAATTTACTATAGAAAAGGCAATCCCTGGCGTAATTAAAATTTGCGAGAGAAAAAATTATTTTTTGCTAAATATACTATAGAAGAGGCAATCCCTGGCGTAATTAAAATTTGCGACAGCAAAAAATTAGTTTTTGCAAAATTTACTATAGAAAAGGCAATCCCTGGCGTAATTAAAATTTGCGACAGTAAAAAATTAGTTTTTGCAAAATTTACTATAGAAAAGGCAATCCCTGGCGTAATTAAAATTTGCGACAGTAAAAAATTATTTTTTGAATAATTTACTATAGAAAAGGCAATCCCTGGCGTAATTAAAATTTGCGACAGTATAAAATGAATTTTTGAATAATTTACTATAGAAAAGGCAATCCCTGGCGTAATTAAAATTTGACACAGTAAAAAATTATTTTTTGAATAATTTACTATAGAAAAGGCAATCCCTGGCGTAATTAAAATTTGAGACACTAAACAATTATTTTTTGCAAAATTTACTATAGAAAAGGCAATCCCTGGCGTATTTAAAATTTGAGACACTAAACAATTATTTTTTGCAAAATTTACTATAGAAAAGGCAATCCCTGGCGTAATTAAAATTTGCGACAGAAAAAATTATTTTTTGCAAAATTTACTATAGAAAAGGCAATCCCTGGCGTAATTAAAATTTGCGACAGAAAAAATTATTTTTTGCAAAATTTACTATAGAAAAGGCAATCCCTGGCGTAATTAAAATTTGCGACAGTAAAAAATTAGTTTTTGCAAAATTTACTATAGAAAAGGCAATCCCTGGCGTAATTAAAATTTGCGACAGTAAAAAATTAGTTTTTGCAAAATTTACTATAGAAAAGGCAATCCCTGGCGTAATTAAAATTTGCGACAGTAAAAAATTATTTTTTGAATAATTTACTATTGAAAAGGCAATCCCTGGCGTAATTAAAATTTGCGACACTAAACAATTATTTTTTGCAAAATTTACTATAGAAAAGGCAATCCCTGGCGTAATTAAAATTTGAGACACTAAACAATTATTTTTTGCAAAATTTACTATAGAAAAGGCAATCCCTGGCGTAATTAAAATTTGCGACAGTATAAAATGAATTTTTGAATAATTTACTATAGAAAAGGCAATCCCTGGCGTAATTAAAATTTGAGACAGTAAAAAATTATTTTTTGAATAATTTACTATAGAAAAGGCAATCCCTGGCGTAATTAAAATTTGCCACAGTAAAAAATTAGTTTTTGCAAAATTTACTATAGAAAAGGCAATCCCTGGCGTAATTAAAATTTGCGACAGTAAAAAATTAGTTTTTGGAAAATTTACTATAGAAAAGGCAATCCCTGGCGTAATTAAAATTTGCGACAGTAAAAAATTATTTTTTGAATAATTTACTATAGAAAAGGCAATCCCTGGCGTAATTAGAATTTGCGACACTAAACAATTATTTTTTGCAAAATTTACTATAGAAAAGGCAATCCCTGGCGTAGTTAAAATTTGCGACAGAAAAAATTATTTTTTGCAAAATTTACTATAGAAAAGGCAATCCCTGGCGTAATTAAAATTTGCGACAGTATAAAATGAATTTTTGAATAATTTACTATAGAAAAGGCAATCCCTGGCCTAATTAAAATTTGAGACAGTAAAAAATTATTTTTTGAATAATTTACTATAGAAAAGGCAATCCCTGGCGTAATTAAAATTTGCCACAGTAAAAAATTAGTTTTTGCAAACTTTACTATAGAAAAGGCAATCCCTGGCGTAATTAAAATTTGCGACAGTATAAAATGAATTTTTGAATAATTTACTATAGAAAAGGCAATCCCTGGCGTAATTAAAATTTGAGACAGTAAAAAATTATTTTTTGAATAATTTACTATAGAAAAGGCAATCCCTGGCGTAATTAAAATTTGCGACAGTAAAAAATTATTTTTTGAATAATTTACTATAGAAAAGGCAATCCCTGGCGTAATTAAAATTTGCGACACTAAACAATTATTTTTTGCAAAATTTACTATAGAAAAGGCAATCCCTGGCGTAATTAAAATTTGAGACACTAAACAATTATTTTTTGCAAAATTTACTATAGAAAAGGCAATCCCTGGCGTAATTAAAATTTGCGACAGTATAAAATGAATTTTTGAATAATTTACTATAGAAAAGGCAATCCCTGGCGTAGTTAAAATTTGCGACAGAAAAAATTATTTTTTGAATAATTTACTATAGAAAAGGCAATCCCTGGCGTAATTAAAATTTGCCACAGTAAAAAATTAGTTTTTGCAAAATTTACTATAGAAAAGGCAATCCCTGGCGTAATTAAAATTTGCGACAGTATAAAATGAATTTTTGAATAATTTACTATATAAAAGGCAATCCCTGGCGTAATTAAAATTTGAGACAGTAAAAAATTATTTTTTGAATAATTTACTATAGAAAAGGCAAACCCTGGCGTAATTAAAATTTGCCACAGTAAAAAATTAGTTTTTGCAAAATTTACTATAGAAAAGGCAATCCCTGGCGTAATTAAAATTTGCGACAGTATAAAATGAATTTTTGAATAATTTACTATAGAAAAGGCAATCCCTGGCGTAATTAAAATTTGAGACAGTAAAAAATTATTTTTTGAATAATTTACTATAGAAAAGGCAATCCCTGGCGTAATTAAAATTTGCGACAGTAAAAAATTATTTTTTGAATAATTTACTATAGAAAAGGCAATCCCTGGCGTAATTAAAATTTGCGACACTAAACAATTATTTTTTGCAAAATTTACTATAGAAAAGGCAATCCCTGGCGTAATTAAAATTTGAGACACTAAACAATT
This sequence comes from Dioctria linearis, assembly GCA_963930735.1. Taxonomy (NCBI): domain Eukaryota; kingdom Metazoa; phylum Arthropoda; class Insecta; order Diptera; family Asilidae; genus Dioctria; species Dioctria linearis. The sequence goes on from CAWVNZ010000556.1 coordinate 32,505, forward strand.
ATTTTTTGCAAAATTTACTATAGAAAAGGCAATCCCTGGCGTAGTTAAAATTTGCGACAGTATAAAATGAATTTTTGAATAATTTACTATAGAAAAGGCAATCCCTGGCGTAATTAAAATTTGAGACAGTAAAAAATTATTTTTTGAATAATTTACTATAGAAAAGGCAATCCCTGGCGTAATTAAAATTTGCCACAGTAAAAAATTAGTTTTTGCAAAATTTACTATAGAAATGGCAATCCCTGGCGTAATTAAAATTTGCGACAGTAAAAAATTAGTTTTTGGAAAATTTACTATAGAAAAGGCAATCCCTGGCGTAATTAAAATTTGAGACACTAAACAATTATTTTTTGCAAAATTTACTATAGAAAAGGCAATCCCTGGCGTAATTAAAATTTGAGACAGTAAAAAATGAATTTTTCAATAAGTTACTATAGAAACTGCAATCCCTGGCGTAATTAAAATTTGAGACAGTAAAAAATTAGTTTTTGCAAAATTTACTATAGAAAAGGCAATCCCTGGCGTAATTAAAATTTGAGACAGTAAAAAATTATTTTTTGAATAATTTACTATAGAAAAGGCAATCCCTGGCGTAATTAAAATTTGAGACACTAAACAATTATTTCTTGTAAAATTTACTATAGAAAAGGCAATCCCTGGCGTAGTTAAAATTTGCGACAGAAAAAATTATTTTTTGCATATTTTACTATAGAAAAGGCAATCCCTGGCGTAATTAAAATTTGCGACAGAAAAAATTATTTTTTGCAAAATTTACTATAGAAAAGGCAATCCCTGGCGTAATTAAAATTTGCCACAGTAAAAAATTAGTTTTTGCAAAATTTACTATAGAAAAGGCAATCCCTGGCGTAATTAAAATTTGCGACAGTAAAAAAAAAGTTTTTGGAAAATTTACTATAGAAAAGGCAATCCCTGGCGTAATTAAAATTTGCGACAGTAAAAAATTATTTTTTGAATAATTTACTATAGAAAAGGCAATCCCTGGCGTAATTAAAATTTGCGACACTAAACAATTATTTTTTGCAAAATTTACTATAGAAAAGGCAATCCCTGGCGTAATTAAAATTTGCGACAGTATAAAATTATTTTTTGAATAATTTACTATAGAAAAGGCAATCACTGGCGTAATTAAAATTTGCGACAGTAAAAAATGAAGTTTTGAATAATTTACTATAGAAAAGGCAATCCCTGGCGTAATTAAAATTTGAGACAGTAAAAAATGAATTTTTGAATAATTTACTATAGAAAAGGCAATCCCTGGCGTAATTAAAATTTGTTACAGAAAAAATTATTTTTTGAATAATTTACTATAGAAAAGGCAATCCTTGGCGTAGTTAAAATTTGCGACACTAAACAATTATTTTTTGCAAAATTTACTATAGAAAAGGCAATCCCTGGCGTAATTAAAATTTGAGACAGTAAAAAATGAATTTTTGAATAATTTACTATAGAAAAGGCAATCCCTGGCGTAATTAAAATTTGCGACAGAAAAAAAATTAATTTTTGAAAAATTTACTATAGAAAAGGCAATCCCTGGCGTAATTAAAATTTGTGACAGAAAAAATTATTTTTTGAATAATTTACTATAGAAAAGGCAATCCCTGGCGTAATTAAAATTTGCGACACTAAACAATTATTTTTTGCAAAATTTACTATAGAAAAGACAATCCCTGGCGTAATTAAAATTTGCGACAGTAAAAAATTATTTTTTGAATAATTTACTATAGAAAAGGCAATCCCTGGCGTATTTAAAATTTGCAACAGTAAAAAATTATTTTTTGCAAAATTTACTATAGAAAAGGCAATCCCTGGCGTATTTAAAATTTGCGACAGTAAAAAATTAATTTTTGCAAAATTTACTATAGAAAAGGCAATCCCTGGCGTAATTAAAACTTGCGACAGTAAAAAATTATTTTTTGAATAATTTACTATAGAAAAAGCAATCCCTGGCGTAATTATAATTTGCGACAGTAAAAAATTATTTTTAGAATAATTTACTATAGAAAAGGCAATCACTGGCGTAATTAAAATTTGCGACAGTAAAAAATGAAGTTTTGAATAATTTACTATAGAAAAGGCAATCCCTGGCGTAATTAAAATTTGAGACAGTAAAAAATGAATTTTTGAATAATTTACTATAGAAAAGGCAATCCCTGGCGTAATTAAAATTTGTGACAGAAAAAATTATTTTTTGAATAATTTACTATAGAAAAGGCAATCCTTGGCGTAGTTAAAATTTGCGACACTAAACAATTATTTTTTGCAAAATTTACTATAGAAAAGGCAATCCCTGGCGTAATTAAAATTTGCGACAGTATAAAATGAATTTTTGAATAATTTACTATAGAAAAGGCAATCCCTGGCGTAATTAAAATTTGAGACAGTAAAAAATTATTTTTTGAATAATTTACTATAGAAAAGGCAATCCCTGGCGTAATTAAAATTTGCGACAGTAAAAAATTATTTTTTGAATAATTTACTATAGAAAAGGCAATCCCTGGCGTAATTAAAATTTGCGACAGAAAAAATTATTTTTTGCAAAATTTACTATAGAAAAGGCAATCCCTGGCGTAATTAAAATTTGCGACAGTATAAAATGAATTTTTGAATAATTTACTATAGAAAAGGCAATCCCTGGCGTAATTAAAATTTGAGACAGTAAAAAATTATTTTTTGAATAATTTACTATAGAAAAGGCAATCCCTGGCGTAATTAAAATTTGCCACAGTAAAAAATTAGTTTTTGCAAACTTTACTATAGAAAAGGCAATCCCTGGCGTAATTAAAATTTGCGACAGTATAAAATGAATTTTTGAATAATTTACTATAGAAAAGGCAATCCCTGGCGTAATTAAAATTTGAGACAGTAAAAAATTATTTTTTGAATAATTTACTATAGAAAAGGCAATCCCTGGCGTAATTAAAATTTGCGACAGTAAAAAATTATTTTTTGAATAATTTACTATAGAAAAGGCAATCCCTGGCGTAATTAAAATTTGCGACACTAAACAATTATTTTTTGCAAAATTTACTATAGAAAAGGCAATCCCTGGCGTAATTAAAATTTGAGACACTAAACAATTATTTTTTGCAAAATTTACTATAGAAAAGGCAATCCCTGGCGTAATTAAAATTTGCGACAGTATAAAATGAATTTTTGAATAATTTACTATAGAAAAGGCAATCCCTGGCGTAGTTAAAATTTGCGACAGAAAAAATTATTTTTTGAATAATTTACTATAGAAAAGGCAATCCCTGGCGTAATTAAAATTTGCCACAGTAAAAAATTAGTTTTTGCAAAATTTACTATAGAAAAGGCAATCCCTGGCGTAATTAAAATTTGCGACAGTATAAAATGAATTTTTGAATAATTTACTATATAAAAGGCAATCCCTGGCGTAATTAAAATTTGAGACAGTAAAAAATTATTTTTTGAATAATTTACTATAAGGCAAACCCTGGCGTAATTAAAATTTGCCACAGTAAAAAATTAGTTTTTGCAAAATTTACTATAGAAAAGGCAATCCCTGGCGTAATTAAAATTTGCGACAGTATAAAATGAATTTTTGAATAATTTACTATAGAAAAGGCAATCCCTGGCGTAATTAAAATTTGAGACAGTAAAAAATTATTTTTTGAATAATTTTACTATAGAAAAGGCAATCCCTGGCGTAATTAAAATTTGCGACAGTAAAAAATTATTTTTTGAATAATTTACTATAGAAAAGGCAATCCCTGGCGTAATTAAAATTTGCGACACTAAACAATTATTTTTTGCAAAATTTACTATAGAAAAGGCAATCCCTGGCGTAATTAAAATTTGAGACACTAAACAATTATTTTTTTGCAAAATTTACTATAGAAAAGGCAATCCCTGGCGTAATTAAAATTTGCGACAGTATAAAATGAATTTTTGAATAATCTACTATAGAAAAGGCCAATCCCTGGCGTAATTAAAATTTGAGACAGTAAAAAATTATTTTTGAATAATTTACTATAGAAAAGGCAATCCCTGGGCGTAATTAAAATTTGCCACAGTAAAAAATTAGTTTTTGCAAAATTTACTATAGAAATGGCAATCCCTGGCGTAATTAAAATTTGCGACAGTAAAAAATTAGTTTTTGGAAAATTTACTATAGAAAAGGCAATCCTGGCGTAATTAAAATTTGAGACACTAAACAATTATTTTTTGCAAAATTTACTATAGAAAAGGCAATCCCTGGCGTAATTAAAATTTGAGACAGTAAAAAATGAATTTTTCAATAAGTTACTATAGAAACTGCAATCCCTGGCGTAATTAAAATTTGAGACAGTAAAAAATAGTTTTTGCCAAAATTTACTATAGAAAAGGCAATCCCTGGCGTAATTAAAATTTGAGACAGTAAAAAATTATTTTTTGAATAATTTACTATAGAAAAGGCAATCCCTGGCGTAATTAAAATTTGAGACACTAAACAATTATTTCTTGTAAAAATTTACTATAGGAAAAGGCAATCCTGGCGTAGTTAAAATTTGCGACAGAAAAAATTATTTTTTGCATATTTTACTATAGAAAAGGCAATCCTGGCGTAATTAAAATTTGCGACAGAAAAAATTATTTTTGCAAAATTTACTATAGAAAAGGCAATCCCTGGCGTAATTAAAATTTGCCACAGTAAAAAATTAGTTTTTTGCAAAATTTACTATAGAAAAGGCAATCCTGGCGTAATTAAAATTTGCGACAGTAAAAAAAAAAGTTTTTGGAAAATTTACTATAGAAAAGGCAATTCCCTGGCGTAATTAAAATTTGCGACAGTAAAAAATTATTTTTTGAATAATTTACTATAGAAAAAGCAATCCCTGGCGTAATTAAAATTTGCGACACTAAACAATTATTTTTTGCAAAATTTACTATAGAAAAGGCAATCCCTGGCGTAATTAAAATTTGCGGACAGTATAAAATTATTTTTTGAATAATTTACTATAGAAAAGGCAATCACTGGCGTAATTAAAATTTGCGACAGTAAAAAATGAAGTTTTGAATAATTTACTATAGAAAAGGCAATCCCTGGCGTAATTAAAATTTGAGACAGTAAAAAATGAATTTTTGAATAATTTACTATAGAAAAGGCAATCCCTGGCGTAATTAAAATTTGTTACAGAAAAAATTATTTTTTGAATAATTTACTATAGAAAAGGCAATCCTTGGCGTAGTTAAAATTTGCGACACTAAACAATTATTTTTTGCAAAATTTACTATAGAAAAGGCAATCCCTGGCGTAATTAAAATTGAGACAGTAAAAATGAATTTTTGAATAATTTACTATAGAAAAGGCAATCCCTGGCGTAATTAAAATTTGCGACAGAAAAAAATTAATTTTTGAAAAATTTACTATAGAAAAGGCAATCCTGCGTAATTAAAATTTGTGACAGAAAAAATTATTTTTTGAATAATTTACTATAGAAAAGGCAATCCCTGGCGTAATTAAAATTTGCGACACTAAACAATTATTTTTTGCAAAATTTACTATAGAAAAGACAATCCCTGGCGTAATTAAAATTTGCGACAGTAAAAAATTATTTTTTGAATAATTTACTATAGAAAAGGCAATCCCTGGCGTATTTAAAATTTTGCAACAGTAAAAAATTATTTTTTGCAAAATTTACTATAGAAAAGGCAATCCCTGGCGTAATTTAAAATTTGCGACAGTAAAAAATTAATTTTTGCAAAAATTTACTATAGAAAAGGCAATCCCTGGCGTAATTAAAACTTGCGACAGTAAAAAATTATTTTTTGAATAATTTACTATAGAAAAAGCAATCCCTGGCGTAATTATAATTTGCGACAGTAAAAAATTATTTTTAGAATAATTTACTATAGAAAAGGCAATCACTGGCGTAATTAAAATTTGCGACAGTAAAAAATGAAGTTTTGAATAATTTACTATAGAAAAGGCAATCCCTGGCGTAATTAAAATTTGAGACAGTAAAAAATGAATTTTTGAATAATTTACTATAGAAAAGGCAATCCCTGGCGTAATTAAAATTTGTGACAGAAAAAATTATTTTTTGAATAATTTACTATAGAAAAGGCAATCCTTGGCGTAGTTAAAATTTGCGACACTAAACAATTATTTTTTGCAAAATTTACTATAGAAAAGGCAATCCCTGGCGTAATTAAAATTTGCGACAGTATAAAATGAATTTTTGAATAATTTACTATAGAAAAGGCAATCCCTGGCGTAATTAAAATTTGAGACAGTAAAAAATTATTTTTTGAATAATTTACTATAGAAAAGGCAATCCCTGGCGTAATTAAAATTTGCGACAGTAAAAAATTATTTTTTGAATAATTTACTATAGAAAAGGCAATCCCTGGCGTAATTAAAATTTGCGACACTAAACAATTATTTTTTGCAAAATTTACTATAGAAAAGGCAATCCCTGGCGTAATTAAAATTTGAGACACTAAACAATTATTTTTTGCAAAATTTACTATAGAAAAGGCAATCCCTGGCGTAATTAAAATTTGCGACAGTATAAAATGAATTTTTGAATAATTTACTATAGAAAAGGCAATCCCTGGCGTAATTAAAATTTGAGACAGTAAAAAATTATTTTTTGGAAAATTTACTATAGAAAAGGCAATCCCTGGCGTAATTAAAATTTGCAACAGTAAAAAATTATTTTTTGAATAATTTACTATAGAAAAGGCAATCCCTGGCGTAATTAAAATTTGCGACACTAAACAATTATTTTTTGCAAAATTTACTATAGAAAAGGCAATCCCTGGCGTAATTAAAATTTGCGACAGTATAAAATTATTTTTTGAATAATTTACTATAGAAAAGGCAATCACTGGCGTAATTAAAATTTGCGACAGTAAAAAATGAAGTTTTGAATAATTTACTATAGAAAAGGCAATCCCTGGCGTAATTAAAATTTGAGACAGTAAAAAATGAATTTTTGAATAATTTACTATAGAAAAGGCAATCCCTGGCGTAATTAAAATTTGTTACAGAAAAAATTATTTTTTGAATAATTTACTATAGAAAAGGCAATCCTTGGCGTAGTTAAAATTTGCGACACTAAACAATTATTTTTTGCAAAATTTACTATAGAAAAGGCAATCCCTGGCGTAATTAAAATTTGAGACAGTAAAAAATGAATTTTTGAATAATTTACTATAGAAAAGGCAATCCCTGGCGTAATTAAAATTTGCGACAGAAAAAAATTAATTTTTGAAAAATTTACTATAGAAAAGGCAATCCCTGGCGTAATTAAAATTTGTGACAGAAAAAATTATTTTTTGAATAATTTACTATAGAAAAGGCAATCCCTGGCGTAATTAAAATTTGCGACACTAAACAATTATTTTTTGCAAAATTTACTATAGAAAAGACAATCCCTGGCGTAATTAAAATTTGCGACAGTAAAAAATTATTTTTTGAATAATTTACTATAGAAAAGGCAATCCCTGGCGTATTTAAAATTTGCAACAGTAAAAAATTATTTTTTGCAAAATTTACTATAGAAAAGGCAATCCCTGGCGTATTTAAAATTTGCGACAGTAAAAAATTAATTTTTGCAAAATTTACTATAGAAAAGGCAATCCCTGGCGTAATTAAAACTTGCGACAGTAAAAAATTATTTTTTGAATAATTTACTATAGAAAAGGCAATCCCTGGCGTAATTATAATTTGCGACAGTAAAAAAATTATTTTTTGAATAATTTACTATAGAAAAGGCAATCACTGGCGTAATTAAAATTTGCGACAGTAAAAAATGAAGTTTTGAATAATTTACTATAGAAAAGGCAATCCCTGGCGTAATTAAAATTTGAGACAGTAAAAAATGAATTTTTGAATAATTTACTATAGAAAAGGCAATCCCTGGCGTAATTAAAATTTGTGACAGAAAAAATTATTTTTTGAATAATTTACTATAGAAAAGGCAATCCTTGGCGTAGTTAAAATTTGCGACACTAAACAATTATTTTTTGCAAAATTTACTATAGAAAAGGCAATCCCTGGCGTAATTAAAATTTGAGACAGTAAAAAATGAATTTTTGAATAATTTACTATAGAAAAGGCAATCCCTGGCGTAATTAAAATTTGCGACAGAAAAAAATTAATTTTTGAATAATTTACTATAGAAAAGGCAATCCCTGGCGTAATTAAAATTTGTGACAGAAAAAATTATTTTTTGAATAATTTACTATAGAAAAGGCAATCCCTGGCGTAATTAAAATTTGCGACACTAAACAATTATTTTTTGCAAAATTTACTATAGAAAAGGCAATCCCTGGCGTAATTAAAATTTGCGACAGTAAAAAATTATTTTTTGAATAATTTACTATAGAAAAGGCAATCCCTGGTGCTGTATTTAAAATTTGCAACAGTAAAAAATTATTTTTTGCAAAATTTACTATAGAAAAGGCAATCCCTGGCGTATTTAAAATTTGCGACAGTAAAAAATTAATTTTTGCAAAATTTACTATAGAAAAGGCAATCCCTGGCGTAATTAAAACTTGCGACAGTAAAAAATTATTTTTTGAATAATTTACTATAGAAAAGGCAATCCCTGGCGTAATTATAATTTGCGACAGTAAAAAATTATTTTTTGAATAATTTACTATAGAAAAGGCAATCCCTGGCGTAGTTAAAATTTGAGACAGTAAAAAATTATTTTTTGAATAATTTACTATAGAAAAGGCAATCCCTGGCGTAATTAAAATTTGAGACAGTAAAAAATTATTTTTTGAATAATTTACTATAGAAAAGGCAATCCCTGGCGTAATTAAAATTTGCGACAGTAAAAAATTATTTTTTGAATAATTTACTATAGAAAAGGCAATCCCTCGCGTATTTAAAATTTGCAACAGTAAAAAATTATTTTTTGCAAAATTTACTATAGAAAAGGCAATCCCTGGCGTATTTAAAATTTGCGACAGTATAAAATTATTTTTTGAATAATTTACTATACAAAAGGCAATCCCTGGCGTAATTAAAATTTGCGACAGTATAAAATTATTTTTTGAATAATTTACTATAGAAAAGGCAATCCCTGGCGTAATTAAAATTTGCGACAGTAAAAAATTATTTTTTGAATAATTTACTATAGAAAAGGCAGTCCCTGGCGTATTTAAAATTTGCAACAGTAAAAAATTATTTTTTGAATAATTTACTATAGAAAAGGCAATCCCTGGCGTAATTATAATTTGCGACAGTAAAAAATTATTTTTTGAATAATTTACTATAGAAAAGGCAATCCCTGGCGTAATTAAAATTTGAGAGAGTAAAAAATTATTTTTTGAATAATTTACTATAGAAAAGGCAATCCCTGGCGTAATTAAAATTTGAGACAGTAAAAAATTATTTTTTGAATAATTTACTATAGAAAAGGCAATCCCTGGCGTAATTAAAATTTGAGACAGTAAAAAATTATTTTTTGAATAATTTACTATAGAAAAGGCAATCCCTGGCGTAACTAAAATTTGCGACAGTAAAAAATGAATTTTTGAATAATTTACTATAGAAAAGGCAATCCCTGGCGTAATTAAAATTTGCGACAGAAAAAAATTATTTTTTGAATAATTTACTATAGAGAAGGCAATCCCTGGCGTAATTAAAATTTGCGACAGTATAAAATTATTTTTTGAATAATTTACTATAGAAAAGGCAATCCCTGGCGTAATTAAAATTTGCGACAGTAAAAAATTATTTTTTGCAAAATTTAATATAGAAAAGGCAATCCCTGGTGTAATTAAAATTTGCGACAGTATAAAATTATTTTTTGAATAATTTACTATAGAAAAGGCAATCCCTGGCGTAATTAAAATTTGCGATAGTATAAAATTATTTTTTGAATAATTTACTATAGAAAAGGCAATCCCTGGCGTAATTAAAATTTGAGACAGTAAAAAATCATTTTTGAATAATTTACTATAGAAAAAGGCAATCCCTGGCGTATTTAAAATTTGCAACCGTAAAAAATTATTTTTTGCAAAATTTACTATAGAAAAGGCAATCCCTGGCGTATTTAAAATTTGCGACAGTAAAAAATTATTTTTGGCAAAATTTACTATAGAAAAGGCAATCCCTGGCGTAATTAAAACTTGCGACAGTAAAAAATTATTTTTTGAATAATTTACTATAGAAAAGGCAATCCCTGGCGTAATTATATTTCGCGACAGAAAAAAATTATTTTTTGAATAATTTACTATAGAAAAGGCAATCCCTGGCGTAATTAAAATTTGCGACAGTAAAAAATTATTTTTTGCAAAATTTACTATAGAAAAGGCAATCCCTGGCGTAATTAAAATTTGCGACAGTATAAAATTATTTTTTGAATAATTTACTATAGAAAAGGCAATCCCTGGCGTAATTAAAATTTCCCACAGAAAAAAATTAATTTTTGAATAATTTACTATAGAAAAGGCAATCCCTGGCGTAATTAAAATTTGTGACAGAAAAAATTATTTTTTGCAAAATTTACTATAGAAAAAGCAATCCCTGGCGTATTTAAAATTTGCGACAGTAAAAAATTATTTTTTGAATAATTTACTATAGAAAAGGCAATCCCTGGCGTAATTAAAATTTGCGACAGTAAAAAATTATTTTTGGCAAAATTTACTATAGATAAGGCAATCCCTGGCGTAATTTAAATTTGCGACACTAAACAATTATTTTTTGAATAATTTACTATAGAAAAGGCAATCCCTGGCGTAATTAAAATTTGCGACAGTAAAAAATGAATTTTTGAATAATTTACTATAGAAAAGGCAATCCCTGGCGTAATTAAAATTTGAGACAGTAAAAAATGAATTTTTGAATAATTTACTATAGAAAAGGCAATCCCTGGCGTAATTAAAATTTGTGACAGAAAAAATTATTTTTTTAATAATTTACTATAGAAAAGGCAATCCCTGGCGTAATTAAAATTTGCGACAGTATAAAATTATTTTTTGCAACATTTACTATAGAAAAGGCAATCCCTGGCGTAATTAAAATTTGCGACAGTAAAAAATTAGTTTTTGCAAAATTTACTATAGAAAAGGCAATCCCTGGCGTAATTAAAATTTGCGACAGTAAAAAATTATTTTTTGAGTAATTTACTATAGAAAGGGCAATCCCTGGCGTAATTAAAATTGGCGACACTTAACAATTATTTTTTGCAAAATTTACTATAGAAAAGGCAATCCCTGGCGTAATTAAAATTTGCGACAGTAAAAAATGAATTTTTGAATAATTTACTATAGAAAAGGCAATCCCTGGCGTAATTAAAATTTGAGAGAGTAAAAAATTATTTTTTGAATAATTTACTATAGAAAAGGCAATCCCTGGCGTAATTAAAATTTGAGACAGTAAAAAATTATTTTTGGAATAATTTACTATAGAAAAGGCAATCCTGGCGTAATTAATATTTGCGACAGTAAAAAATTATTTTTTGAATAATTTACTATAGAAAAGGCAATCCCTGGCGTATTTAAAATTGGCAACAGTAAAAAGTTATTTTTTGCAAAATTTACTATAGAAAAGGCAATCCCTGGCGTATTTAAAATTTGCAACAGTAAAAAATTATTTTTTGAATAATTTACTATAGAAAAGGCAATCCCTGGCGTAATTATAATTTGCGACAGTAAAAAATTATTTTTTGAATAATTTACTATAGAAAAGGCAATCCCTGGCGTAATTAAAATTTGAGAGAGTAAAAAATTATTTTTTGAATAATTTACTATAGAAAAGGCAATCCCTGGCTTAATTAAAATTTGAGACAGTAAAAAATTATTTTTTGAATAATTTACTATAGAAAAGGCAATCCCTGGCGTAATTAAAATTTGCGACAGTAAAAAATTATTTTTTGAATAATTTACTATAGAAAAGGCAATCCCTGGCGTATTTAAAATTGGCAACAGTAAAAAGTTATTTTTTGCAAAATTTACTATAGAAAAGGCAATCCCTGGCGTATTTAAAATTTGCGACAGTATAAAATTATTTTTTGAATAATTTACTATAGAAAAGGCAATCCCTGGCGTAATTAAAATTTGAGACAGTAAAAAATTATTTTTTGAATAATTTACTATAGAAAAGGCAATCCCTGGCGTAATTAAAATTTGAGACAGTAAAAAATTATTTTTTGAATAATTTACTATAGAAAAGGCAATCCCTGGCGTAATTAAAATTTGCGACAGTAAAAAATGAATTTTTGAATAATTTACTATAGAAAAGGCAATCCCTGGCGTAATTAAAATTTGCGACACTAAACAATTATTTTTTGCAAAATTTACTATAGAAAAGGCAATCCCTGGCGTAATTAAAATTTGCGACAGTAAAAAATTATTTTTTGAATAATTTACTATAGAAAAGGCAATCCCTGGCGTAATTAAAATTTGAGACAGTAACAAATGAATTTTTGAATAATTTACTATAGAAAAGGCAATCCCTGGCGTAATTAAATTTGAGACACTAAACAATTATTTTTTGCAAAATTTACTATAGAAAAGGCAATCCCTGGCGTAATTAAAATTTGAGACAGTAAAAAATGAATTTTTGAATAATTTACTATAGAAAAGGCAATCCCTGGCGTAATTAAAATTTGCGACACTAAACAATTATTTTTTGCAAAATTTACTATAGAAAAGGCAATCCCTGTCGTAATTAAAATTTGAGACAGTAAAAAATGAATTTTTGAATAATTTACTATAGAAAAGGCAATCCCTGGCGTAATTAAAATTTGAGACAGTAAAAAATGAATGTTTGAATAATTTACTATAGAAAAGGCAATCCCTGGCGTAATTAAAATTTGCGACAGAAAAAAATTATTTTTTGAATAATTTACTATAGAGAAGGCAATCCCTGGCGTAATTAAAATTTGCGACAGTATAAAATTATTTTTTGAATAATTTACTATAGAAAAGGCAATCCCTGGCGTAATTAAAATTTGCGACAGTAAAAAATTATTTTTTGCAAAATTTACTATAGAAAAGGCAATCCCTGGTGTAATTAAAATTTGCGACAGTATAAAATTATTTTTTGAATAATTTAATATAGAAAAGGCAATCCCTGGCGTAATTAAAATTTGCGATAGTATAAAATTATTTTTTGAATAATTTACTATAGAAAAGGCAATCCCTGGCGTAATTAAAATTTGCGACAGTAAAAAATTATTTTTTGAATAATTTACTATAGAAAAGGCAATCCCTGGCGTATTTAAAATTTGCAAGAGTAAAAAATTATTTTTTGGAAAATTTACTATAGAAAAGGCAATCCCTGGCGTATTTAAAATTTGCGACAGTAAAAAATTAATTTTTGCAAAATTTACTATAGAAAAGGCAATCCCTGGCGTAATTAAAACTTGCGACAGTAAAAAATTATTTTTTGAATAATTTACTATAGAAAAGGCAATCCCTGGCGTAATTATAATTCGCGACAGTAAAAAATTATTTTTTGAATAATTTACTATAGAAAAGGCAATCCCTGGCGTAATTAAAATTTGCGACAGTAAAAAATTATTTTTTGCAAAATTTACTATAGAAAAGGCAATCCCTGGCGTAATTAAAATTTGCGACAGTATAAAATTATTTTTTGAATAATTTACTATAGAAAAGGCAATCCCTGGCGTAATTAAAATTTGCGACAGAAAAAAATTAATTTTTGAATAATTTACTATAGAAAAGGCAATCCCTGGCGTAATTAAAATTTGTGACAGAAAAAATTATTTTTTGCAAAATTTACTATAGAAAAAGCAATCCCTGGCGTATTTAAAATTTGCGACAGTAAAAAATTATTTTTTGAATAATTTACTATAGAAAAGGCAATCCCTGGCGTAATTAAAATTTGAGACAGTAAAAAATGAATTTTTGAATAATTTACTATAGAAAAGGCAATCCCTGGCGTAATTAAAATTTGAGACAGTAAAAAATTATTTTTTGCAAAATTTACTATAAAAAAGGCAATCCCTGGCGTAATTAAAATTTGTGACAGAAAAAATTATTTTTTGAATAATTTACTACAGAAAAGGCAATCCCTGGCGTAATTAAAATTTGCGACACTAAACAATTATTTTTTGCAAAATTTACTATAGAAAAGGCAATCCCTGGCGTAATTAAAATTTGCGACAGTAAAAAATTATTTTTTGAATAATTTACTATAGAAAAGGCAATCCCTGGCGTAATTAAAATTTGCGACAGTAAAAAATTATTTTTGGCAAAATTTACTATAGAAAAGGCAATCCCTGGCGTAATTAAAATTTGCGACACTAAACAATTATTTTTTGAATAACTTACTATAGAAAAGGCAATCCCTGGCGTAATTAAAATTTGCGATAGTAAAAAATGAATTTTTGGATAATTTACTATAGAAAAGGCAATACCTGGCGTAATTAAAATTTGAGACAGTAAAAAATGAATTTTTGAATAATTTACTATAGAAAAGGCAATCCCTGGCGTAATTAAAATTTGTGACAGAAAAAATTATTTTTTGAATAATTTACTATAGAAAAGGCAATCCCTGGCGTAATTAAAATTTGCGCCAGTATAAAATTATTCATTTACTATAGAAAAGGCAATCCCTGGCGTAATTAAAATTTGCGACAGTAAAAAATTAGTTTTTGCAAAATTTACTATAGAAAAGGCAATCCCTGGCGTAATTAAAATTTGCGACAGTAAAAAATTATTTTTTGAGTAATTTACTATAGAAAGGGCAATCCTTGGCGTAATTAAAATTGGCGACACTAAACAATTATTTTTTGCAAAATTTACTATAGAAAAGGCAATCCCTGGCGTAATTAAAATTTGCGACAGTAAAAAATGAATTTTTGAATAATTTACTATAGAAAAGGCAATCCCTGGCGTAATTAAAATTTGAGAGAGTAAAAAATTATTTTTTGAATAATTTACTATAGAAAAGGCAATCCCTGGCGTAATTAAAATTTGCGACAGTAAAAAATTATTTTTGGAATAATTTACTATAGAAAAGGCAATCCCTGGCGTAATTAATATTTGCGACAGTAAAAAATTATTTTTTGAATAATTTACTATAGAAAAGGCAATCCCTGGCGTATTTAAAATTGGCAACAGTAAAAAGTTATTTTTTGCAAAATTTACTATAGAAAAGGCAATCCCTGGCGTATTTAAAATTTGCGACAGTATAAAATTATTTTTTGAATAATTTACTATAGAAAAGGCAATCCCTGGCGTAATTAAAATTTGAGACAGTAAAAAATTATTTTTTGAATAATTTACTATAGAAAAGGAAATCCCTGGCGTAATTAAAATTTGAGACAGTAAAAAATTATTTTTTGAATAATTTACTATAGAAAAGGCAATCCCTCGCGTATTTAAAATTTGCAACAGTAAAAAATTATTTTTTGCAAAATTTACTATAGAAAAGGCAATCCCTGGCGTATTTAAAATTTGCGAGAGTATAAAATTATTTTTTGAATAATTTACTATACAAAAGGCAATCCCTGGCGTAATTAAAATTTGCGACAGTATAAAATTATTTTTTGAATAATTTACTATAGAAAAGGCAATCCTGGCGTAATTAAAATTTGCGACAGTAAAAAATTATTTTTTGAATAATTTACTATAGAAAAGGCAATCCCTGGCGTATTTAAAATTTGCAACAGTAAAAAATTATTTTTTGAATAATTTACTATAGAAAAGGCAATCCCTGGCGTAATTATAATTTGCGACAGTAAAAAATTATTTTTTGAATAATTTACTATAGAAAAGGCAATCCCTGGCGTAATTAAAATTTTGAGAGAGTAAAAAATTATTTTTTGAATAATTTACTATAGAAAAGGCAATCCCTGGCGTAATTAAAATTTGAGACAGTAAAAAATTATTTTTTGAATAATTTACTATAGAAAAGGCAATCCTGGCGTAATTAAAATTTGCGACAGTAAAAAATTATTTTTTGAATAATTTACTATAGAAAAGGCAATCCCTGGCGTATTTAAAATTGGCAACAGTAAAAAGTTATTTTTTGCAAAATTTACTATAGAAAAGGCAATCCCTGGCGTATTTAAAATTTGCGACAGTATAAAATTATTTTTTGAATAATTTACTATAGAAAAGGCAATCCCTGGCGTAATTAAAATTTGAGACAGTAAAAAATTATTTTTTGAATAATTTACTATAGAAAAGGCAATCCCTGGCGTAATTAAAATTTGAGACAGTAAAAAATTATTTTTTGCATAATTTACTATAGAAAAGGCAATCCCTGGCGTAATTAAAATTTGCGACAGTAAAAAATGAATTTTTGAATAATTTACTATAGAAAAGGCAATCCCTGGCGTAATTAAAATTTGCGACACTAAACAATTATTTTTTGCAAAATTTACTATAGAAAAGGCAATCCCTGGCGTAATTAAAATTTGCGACAGTAAAAAATTATTTTTTGAATAATTTACTATAGAAAAGGCAATCCCTGGCGTAATTAAAATTTGAGACAGTAAAAAATGAATTTTTGAATAATTTACTATAGAAAAGGCAATCCCTGGCGTAATTAAAATTTGAGACACTAAACAATTATTTTTTGCAAAATTTACTATAGAAAAGGCAATCCCTGGCGTAATTAAAATTTGAGACAGTAAAAAATGAATTTTTGAATAATTTAGTATAGAAAAGGCAATCCCTGGCGTAATTAAAATTTGCGACACTAAACAAATATTTTTTGCAAAATTTACTATAGAAAAGGCAATCCCTGTCGTAATTAAAATTTGAGACAGTAAAAATGAATTTTTGAATAATTTACTATAGAAAAGGCAATCCCTGGCGTAACTAAAATTTGAGACAGTAAAAAATGAATTTTTTGAATAATTTACTATAGAAAAGGCAATCCCTGGCGTAATTAAAATTTGCGACAGAAAAAAATTATTTTTTGAATAATTTACTATAGAGAAGGCAATCCCTGGCGTAATTAAAATTTGCGACAGTATAAAATTATTTTTTGAATAATTTACTATAGAAAAGGCTATCCCTGGCGTAATTTAAATTTGCGACAGTAAAAAATTATTTTTTGCAAAATTTACTATAGAAAAGGCAATCCCTGGTGTAATTAAAATTTGCGACAGTATAAAATTATTTTTTGAATAATTTACTATAGAAAAGGCAATCCCTGGCGTAATTAAAATTTGCGATAGTATAAAATTATTTTTTGAATAATTTACTATAGAAAAGGCAATCCCTGGCGTAATTAAAATTTGCGACAGTAAAAAATTATTTTTTGAATAATTTACTATAGAAAAGGCAATCCCTGGCGTATTTAAAATTTGCAACAGTAAAAAATTATTTTTTGCAAAATTTACTATAGAAAAGGCAATCCCTGGCGTATTTAAAATTTGCGACAGTAAAAAATTAATTTTTGCAAAATTTACTATAGAAAAGGCAATCCCTGGCGTAATTAAAACTTGCGACAGTAAAAAATTATTTTTTGAATAATTTACTATAGAAAAGGCAATCCCTGGCGTAATTATAATTCGCGACAGTAAAAAATTATTTTTGAATAATTTACTATAGAAAAGGCAATCCCTGGCGTAATTAAAATTTGCGATAGTAAAAAATTATTTTTGCAAAATTTACTATAGAAAAGGCAATCCCTGGCGTAATTAAAATTTGCGACAGTATAAAATTATTTTTTGAATAATTTACTATAGAAAAGGCAATCCCTGGCGTAATTAAAATTTGCGACAGAAAAAAATTAATTTTTGAATAATTTACTATAGAAAAGGCAATACCTGGCGTAATTAAAATTTGTGACAGAAAAAATTATTTTTTGCAAAATTTACTATAGAAAAAGCAATCCCTGGCGTATTTAAAATTTGCGACAGTAAAAAATTATTTTTTGAATAATTTACTATAGAAAAGGCAATCCCTGGCGTAATTAAAATTTGAGACAGTAGAAAATGAATTTTTGAATAATTTTACTATAGAAAAGGCAATCCCTGGCGTAATTAAAATTTGAGACAGTAAAAAATTATTTTTTGCAAAATTTACTATAAAAAAGGCAATCCCTGGCGTAATTAAAATTTGTGACAGAAAAAATTATTTTTTGAATAATTTACTATAGAAAAGGCAATCCCTGGCGTAATTAAAATTTGCGACACTAAACAATTATTTTTTTGCAAAATTTACTATAGAAAAGGCAATCCCTGGCGTAATTAAAATTTGCGACAGTAAAAAATTATTTTTGAATAATTTACTATAGAAAAGGCAATCCCTGGCGTAATTAAAATTTGCGACAGTAAAAAATTATTTTTGGCAAAATTTACTATAGAAAAGGCAATCCCTGGCGTAATTAAAATTTGCGACACTAAACAATTATTTTTTGAATAATTTACTATAGAAAAGGCAATCCCTGGCGTAATTAAAATTTGCGACAGTAAAAAATGAATTTTTGAATAATTTACTATAGAAAAGGCAATCCCTGGCGTAATTAAAATTTGAGACAGTAAAAAATGAATTTTTGAATAATTTACTATAGAAAAGGCAATCCCTGGCGTAATTAAAATTTGTGACAGAAAAAAATTATTTTTTGAATAATTTACTATAGAAAAGGCAATCCCTGGCGTAATTAAAATTTGCGACAGTATAAAATTATTTTTTGCAACATTTACTATAGAAAAGGCAATCCCTGGCGTAATTAAAATTTGCGACAGTAAAAAATTAGTTTTTGCAAAATTTACTATAGAAAAGGCAATCCCTGGCGTAATTAAAATTTGCGACAGTAAAAAAATTATTTTTTGAGTAATTTACTATAGAAAGGGCAATCCCTGGCGTAATTAAAATTGGCGACACTAAACAATTATTTTTTGCAAAATTTACTATAGAAAAGGCAATCCCTGGCGTAATTAAAATTTGCGACAGTAAAAAATGAATTTTTGAATAATTTACTATAGAAAAGGCAATCCCTGGCGTAATTAAAATTTGAGAGAGTAAAAAATTATTTTTTGAATAATTTACTATAGAAAAGGCAATCCCTGGCGTAATTAAAATTTGAGACAGTAAAAAATTATTTTTGGAATAATTTACTATAGAAAAGGCAATCCCTGGCGTAATTAATATTTGCGACAGTAAAAAATTATTTTTTGAATAATTTACTATAGAAAAGGCAATCCCCTGGCGTATTTAAAATTGGCAACAGTAAAAAGTTATTTTTTGCAAAATTTACTATAGAAAAGGCAATCCCTGGCGTATTTAAAATTTGCGCCAGTATAAAATTATTTTTTGAATAATTTACTATAGAAAAGGCAATCCCTGGCGTAATTAAAATTTGAGACAGTAAAAAATTATTTTTTGAATAATTTACTATAGAAAAGGAAATCCCTGGCGTAATTAAAATTTGAGACAGTAAAAAATTATTTTTGAATAATTTACTATAGAAAAGGCAATCCCTGGCGTAATTAAAATTTGCGACAGTAAAAAATGAATTTTTGAATAATTTACTATAGAAAAGGCAATCCCTGGCGTAATTAAAATTTGCGACACTAAACAATTATTTTTTGCAAAATTTACTATAGAAAAGGCAATCCCTGGCGTAATTAAAATTTGCGACAGTAAAAAATTATTTTTTGAATAATTTACTATAGAAAAGGCAATCCCTGGCGTAATTAAAATTTGAGACAGTAAAAAATGAATTTTTGAATAATTTACTATAGAAAAGGCAATCCCTGGCGTAATTAAAATTTGAGACACTAAACAATTATTTTTTGCAAAATTTACTATAGAAAAGGCAATCCCTGGCGTAATTAAAATTTGAGACAGTAAAAAATGAATTTTTGAATAATTTACTATAGAAAAGGCAATCCCAGGCGTAATTAAAATTTGCGACACTAAACAATTATTTTTTGCAAAATTTACTATAGAAAAGGCAATCCCTGCGTCATTAAAATTTGAGACAGTAAAAAATGAATTAAAAATGAATTTTTGAATAATTTACTATAGAAAAGGCAATCCCTGGCGTAATTAAAATTTGAGACAGTAAAAAATGAATTTTTGAATAATTTACTATAGAAAAGGCAATCCCTGGCGTAATTAAAATTTGCGACAGAAAAAAATTATTTTTTGAATAATTTACTATAGAAAAGGCAATCCCTGGCGTAATTAAAATTGCGACAGTATAAAATTATTTTTTGAATAATTTACTATAGAAAGGCAATCCCTGGCGTAATTAAAATTTGCGACAGTAAAAAATTATTTTTTGCAAAATTTACTATAGAAAAGGCAATCCCTGCGTAATTAAAATTTGCGACAGTATAAAATTATTTTTTGAATAATTTACTATAGAAAAGCAATCCCTGGCGTAATTAAAATTTGCGATAGTATAAAATTATTTTTTGAATAATTTACTATAGAAAAGGCAATCCCTGGCGTAATTAAAATTTGCGGACAGTAAAAAATTATTTTTTGAATAATTTACTATAGAAAAGGCAATCCCTGGCGTATTTAAAATTTGCAACAGTAAAAAAATTATTTTTTGCAAAATTTACTATAGAAAAGGCAATCCCTGGCGTAATTAAAATTTGAGACAGTAAAAAATGAATTTTTGAATAATTTACTATAGAAAAGGCAATCCCTGGCGTAATTAAAATTTGTGACAGAAAAAAATTATTTTTTGAATAATTTACTATAGAAAAGGCAATCCCTGGGCGTAATTAAAATTTGCGGACAGTATAAAATTATTTTTTTGCAACATTTACTATAGAAAAGGCAATCCCTGGCGTAATTAAAATTTGCGACAGTAAAAAATTAGTTTTTGCAAAATTTACTATAGGAAAGGCAATCCCTGGCGTAATTAAAATTTGCGACAGTAAAAAAATTGTTTTTTGAGTAATTTACTATAGAAAGGGCAATCCCATGGCGTAATTAAAATTTGCGACACTAAACAATTATTTTTGCAAAATTTACTATAGAAAAGGCAATCCCTGGCGTAATTAAAATTTGCGACAGTAAAAAATGAATTTTTGAATAATTTACTATAGAAAAGCAATCCCTGGGCGTAATTAAAATTTGAGAGAGTAAAAAATTATTTTTTGAATAATTTACTATAGAAAAGGAAATCCTGGCGTAATTAAAATTTGAGACAGTAAAAAAATTATTTTTTGGAATAATTTACTATAGAAAAGGCAATCCCTGGCGTAATTAAAATTTGCGACAGTAAAAACTTATTTTTTGAATAATTTACTATAGAAAAGGCAATCCCTGGCGTAATTAAAATTGGCAAAAGTAAAAAGTTATTTTTTGCAAAATTTACTATAGAAAAGGCAATCCCTGGCGTATTTAAAATTTGCGACAGTATAAAATTATTTTTTGAATAATTTACTATAGAAAAGGCAATCCCTGGCGTAATTAAAATTTGAGACAGTAAAAAATTATTTTTTGAATAATTTACTATAGAAAAGGCAATCCTGGCGTAATTAAAATTTGCGACAGTATAAAATTATTTTTTGCAACCATTTACTATAGAAAAGGCATCCCTGGCGTAATTAAAATTTGCGACCAGTAAAAAATTATTTTTTGCAAAATTTACTATAGAAAAGGCAATCCCTGGCGTAATTAAAATTTGCGACAGTATAAAATTATTTTTTGAATAATTTACTATAGAAAAGGCAATCCCTGGCGTAATTAAAATTTGCGATAGTATAAAATTATTTTTTGAATAATTTACTATAGAAAAGGCAATCCCGGGCGTAATTAAAATTTGCGACAGTAAAAAATTATTTTTTGAATAATTTACTATAGAAAACGCAATCCCTGGCGTATTTAAAATTTGCAACAGTAAAAAATTATTTTTTGCAAAATTACTATAGAAAAGGCAATCCCTGGCGTAATTAAAATTTGAGACAGTAAAAAATGAATTTTTGAATAATTTACTGTAGAAAAGGCAATCCCTGGCGTAATTAAAATTTGTGACAGAAAAAATTATTTTTTGAATAATTTACTATAGAAAAGGCAATCCCTGGCGTAATTAAAATTTGCGACAGTATAAAATTATTTTTTGCAACATTTACTATAGAAAAGGCAATCCCTGGCGTAATTAAAATTTGCGACAGTAAAAAATTAGTTTTTGCAAAATTTACTATAGGAAAGGCAATCCCTGGGCGTAATTAAAAATTTGAGACAGTAAAAAATTATTTTTTGAATAATTTACTATAGAAAAGGCAATCCCTGTCGTAATTAAAATTTGCGACAGTAAAAATTATTTTTTGAATAATTTACTATAGAAAAGGCAATCCCTGGCGTATTTAAAATTGGGCAACAGTAAAAAGTTATTTTTGCAAAATTTACTATAGAAAAGGCAACCCCTGGCGTATTTAAAATTTGCGACAGTATAAAATTATTTTTTGAATAATTTACTATAGAAAAGGCAATCCCTGGCGTAATTAAAATTTGAGACAGTAAAAAATTATTTTTTGAATAATTTACTATAGAAAAAGCAATCCCCTGGCGTAATTAAAATTTGAGATAGTAAAAAATTATTTTTTGAATAATTTACTATAGAAAAGGCAATACCTGGCGTAGTTAAAATTTGCGACAGTAAAAAATGAATTTTTGAATAATTTACTATAGAAAAGGCAATCCCTGGCGTAATTAAAATTTCCGACACTAAACAATTATTTTTTGCAAAATTTACTATAGAAAAGGCAATCCCTGGCGTAATTAAAATTTGCGACAGTAAAAAATTATTTTTTGAATAATTTACTATAGAAAAAGGCAATCCCTGGCGTAATTAAAATTTGAGACAGTAAAAAATGAATTTTGAATAATTTACTATAGAAAAGGCAATCCCTGGCGTAATTAAAATTTGAGACACTAAACAATTATTTTTGGCAAAATTTACTATAGAAAAGGCAATCCCTGGCGTAATTAAAATTTGCGACACTAAACAATTATTTTTTGAATAATTTACTATAGAAAAGGCAATCCCATGGCGTAATTAAAATTTGCGACAGTAAAAAATGAATTTTTGAATAATTTACTATAGAAAAGGCAATCCCTGGCGTAATTAAAATTTGAGACAGTAAAAAATTATTTTTTGAATAATTTACTATAGAAAAGGCAATACCTGGCGTAATTAAAATTTGCGACAGTAAAAAATTATTTTTTGAATAATTTACTATAGAAAAGGCAATCCCTGGCGTATTTAAAATTGGCAACAGTAAAAAGTTATTTTTTGCAAAATTTACTATAGAAAAGGCAATCCCTGGCGTATTTAAAATTTTGCGACAGTATAAATTATTTTTTGAATAATTTACTATAGAAAAGGCAATCCCCTGGCGTAATTAAAATTTGAGACAGTAAAAAATTATTTTTTGAATAATTTACTATAGAAAAGGCAATCCCTGGCGTAATTAAAATTTGAGACAGTAAAAAATTATTTTTGAATAATTTACTATAGAAAAGGCAATCCCTGGCGTAATTAAAATTTGCGACAGTAAAAAAATGAATTTTTGAATAATTTACTATAGAAAAGGCAATCCCTGGCGTAATTAAAATTTGCGACACTAAACAATTATTTTTTGCAAAATTTACTATAGAAAAGGCAATCCCTGGCGTAATTAAAATTTGCGACAGTAAAAAATTATTTTTTGAATAATTTACATAGAAAAGCAATCCCTGGCGTAATTAAAATTTGAGACAGTAAAAAAATGAATTTTTGAATAATTTACTATAGAAAAGGCAATCCCTGGCGTAATTAAAATTTGAGACACTAAACAATTATTTTTTGCAAAATTTACTATAGAAAAGGCAATCCCTGGCGTAATTAAAATTTGCGACAGTATAAAATTATTTTTTGAATAATTTACTACAGAAAAGGCAATCCCTGGCGTAATTAAAATTTGCGACAGTAAAAAATTATTTTTTGCAAAATTTACTATAGAAAAGGCAATCCCTGGGGTAATTAAAATTTGCGACAGTATAAAATTATTTTTTGAATAATTTACTATAGAAAAGGCAATCCCTGGCGTAATTAAAATTTGCGATAGTATAAAATTATTTTTTGAATAATTTACTATAGAAAAGGCAATCCCTGGCGTAATTAAAATTTGCGACAGTAAAAATGAATTTTTGAATAATTTACTATAGAAAAGGCAATCCCTGGCGTAATTAAAATTTGCGACACTAAACAATTATTTTTTGCAAAATTTACTATAGAAAAGGCAATCCCTGGCGTAATTAAAAATTTGCGACAGTAAAAAATTATTTTTTGAATAATTTACTATAGGAAAAGGCAATCCCTGGCGTAATTAAAATTTGAGACAGTAAAAAAATGAATTTTTGAATAATTTACTATAGAAAAGGCAATCCCTGGCGTAATTAAAATTTGAGACACTAAACAATTATTTTTTGCAAAAATTTACTATAGAAAAGGCAATCCCTGGCGTAATTAAAATTTGAGACAGTAAAAAATGAATTTTTGAATAATTTACTATAGAAAAGGCAATCCCAGGCGTAATTAAAATTTGCGACACTAAACAATTATTTTTTGCAAAATTTACTATAGAAAAGGCAATCCCTGGTGTCATTAAAATTTGAGACAGTAAAAAAATGAATTTTTGAATAATTTACTATAGAAAAAGGCAATCCCTGGCGTAATTAAAATTTGAGACAGTAAAAAATGAATTTTTGAATAATTTACTATAGAAAAGGCAATCCCTGGCGTAATTAAAATTTGCGACAGAAAAAAAATTATTTTTTGAATAATTTACTATAGAAAAGGCAATCCCTGGCGTAATTAAAATTTGCGACAGTATAAAAATTATTTTTTGAATAATTTACTATAGAAAAGGCAATCCCTGGCGTAATTAAAATTGCGACAGTAAAAAATTATTTTTTGCAAAATTTACTATAGAAAAGGCAATCCCTGGCGTAATTAAAATTTGCGACAGTATAAAATTATTTTTTGAATAATTTACTATAGAAAAGGCAATCCCTGGCGTAATTAAAATTTGCGATAGTATAAAATTATTTTTTGAATAATTTACTATAGAAAAGGCAATCCCTGGCGTAATTAAAATTTGCGACAGTAAAAAATTATTTTTTGAATAATTTACTATAGAAAAGGCAATCCCTGGCGTATTTAAAATTTGCAACAGCTAAAAAATTATTTTTTGCAAAATTTACTATAGAAAAGGCAATCCCTGGCGTAATTAAAATTTGAGACAGTAAAAAATGAATTTTTGAATAATTTACTATAGAAAAGCAATCCCTGGCGTAATTAAAATTTGTGACAGAAAAATTATTTTTTGAATAATTTACTATAGAAAAGGCAATCCCTGGCGTAATTAAAATTTGCGACAGTATAAAATTATTTTTTGCAACATTTACTATAGAAAAGGCAATCCCTGGCGTAATTAAAATTTGCGACAGTAAAAAATTAATTTTTTGCAAAATTTACTATAGGAAAGGCAATCCCTGGCGTAATTAAAATTTGCGACAGTAAAAAATTGTTTTTTGAGTAATTTACTATAGAAAGGGCAATCCCTGGCGTAATTAAAATTTGCGACACTAAACAATTATTTTTTGCAAAATTTACTATAGAAAAGGCAATCCCTGGCGTAATTAAAATTTGCGACAGTAAAAATGGAATTTTTGAATAATTTACTATAGAAAGGCAATCCCTGGCGTAATTAAAATTTGAGGAGAGTAAAAAATTATTTTTTGAATAATTTACTATAGAAAAGGAAATCCCTGGCGTAATTAAAATTTGAGACAGTAAAAAATTATTTTTTGAATAATTTACTATAGAAAACGGCAATCCCTGGCGTAATTAAAATTTGCGACAGTAAAAACTTATTTTTTGAATAATTTACTATAGAAAAGGCAATCCCTGGCGTAATTAAAATTGGCAAAAGTAAAAAGTTATTTTTTGCAAAATTTACTATAGAAAAGGCAAATCCCTGGCGTATTTAAAATTTGCGACAGTATAAAATTATTTTTTGAATAATTTACTATAGAAAAGGCAATCCCTGGCGTAATTAAAATTTGAGACAGTAAAAAATTATTTTTTGAATAATTTACTATAGAAAAGGCAATCCCTGGCGTAATTAAAATTTGCGACAGTATAAAATTATTTTTTGCAACATTTACTATAGAAAAGGCAATCCCTGGCGTAATTAAAATTTGCGACAGTAAAAAATTATTTTTTGCAAAATTTACTATAGAAAAGGCAATCCCTGGCGTAATTAAAATTTGCGACAGTATAAAATTATTTTTTGAATAATTTACTATAGAAAAGGCAATCCCTGGCGTAATTAAAATTTGCGATAGTATAAAATTATTTTTTGAATAATTTACTATAGAAAAGGCAATCCCGGGCGTAATTAAAATTTGCGACAGTAAAAAATTATTTTTTGAATAATTTACTATAGAAAACGCAATCCCTGGCGTATTTAAAATTTGCAACAGTAAAAAATTATTTTTTGCAAAATTTACTATAGAAAAGGCAATCCCTGGCGTAATTAAAATTTGAGACAGTAAAAAATGAATTTTTGAATAATTTACTGTAGAAAAGGCAATCCCTGGCGTAATTAAAATTTGTGACAGAAAAAATTATTTTTTGAATAATTTACTATAGAAAAGGCAATCCCTGGCGTAATTAAAATTTGCGACAGTATAAAATTATTTTTGCAACATTTACTATAGAAAAGGCAATCCCTGGCGTAATTAAAATTTGCGACAGTAAAAAATTAGTTTTTGCAAAAATTTACTATAGGAAAGGCAATCCCTGGCGTAATTAAAATTTGAGACAGTAAAAAATTATTTTTTGAATAATTTACTATGGAAAAGGCAATCCCTGGCGTAATTAAAATTTGCGACAGTAAAAAATTATTTTTTGAATAATTTACTATAGAAAAGGCAATCCCTGGCGTATTTAAAATTGGCAACAGTAAAAAGTTATTTTTTGCAAAATTTACTATAGAAAAGGCAACCCCCTGGCGTATTTAAAATTTGCGACAGTATTAAAATTATTTTTTGAATAATTTACTATAGAAAAGGCAATCCCTGGCGTAATTAAAATTTGAGACAGTAAAAAATTATTTTTTGAATAATTTACTATAGAAAAGGCAATCCCTGGCGTAATTAAAATTTGAGATAGTAAAAAAATTATTTTTTGAATAATTTACTATAGAAAAGGCAATCCCTGGCGTAATTAAAATTTGCGACAGTAAAAAATGAATTTTTGAATAATTTACTATAGAAAAGGCAATCCCTGGCGTAATTAAAAATTTGCGACACTAAACAATTATTTTTTGCAAAATTTACTATAGAAAAGGCAATCCCTGGCGTAATTAAAATTTGCGACAGTAAAAAATTATTTTTTGAATAATTTACTATAGAAAAGGCAATCCCTGGCGTAATTAAAATTTGAGACAGTAAAAAATGAATTTTGAATAATTTACTATAGAAAAGGCAATCCCTGCGTAATTTAAAATTTGAGACACTAAACAATTATTTTTGGCAAAATTTACTATAGAAAAGGCAATCCCTGCGGTAATTAAAATTTGCGACACTAAACAATTATTTTTTGAATAATTTACTATAGAAAAGGCAATCCCGGGCGTAATTAAAATTTGCGACAGTAAAAAATGAATTTTTGAATAATTTACTATAGAAAAGGCAATCCTGGCGTAATTAAAATTTGAGACAGTAAAAAATGAATTTTTGAATAATTTACTATAGAAAAGGCAATCCCTGGCGTAATTAAAATTTGAGACAGTAAAAAATTATTTTTTGAATAATTTACTATAGAAAAGGCAATCCCTGGCGTAATTAAAAATTTGCGACAGTAAAAAATTATTTTTTGAATAATTTACTATAGAAAAAGGCAATCCCTGGCGTATTTAAAATTGGCAACAGTAAAAAGTTATTTTTTTGCAAAATTTACTATAGAAAAGGCAATCCCTGGCGTATTTAAAATTTGCGACAGTATAAAATTATTTTTTGAATAATTTACTATAGAAAAGGCAATCCCTGGCGTAATTAAAATTTGAGACAGTAAAAAATTATTTTTTGAATAATTTACTATAGAAAAGGCA